>CM023947.1:29493666-29555007 GCA_013407115.1 Glycine latifolia | reverse complement strand
TTTTTGAGGTAAGAAACTCGAGTTTTACCGTTTGATTTGTGATTTTGTTCTTGGGATGAATAGTGACCCTTTTGAGCTAGAGCTGGAATTAGGCTTGGGTCCTTTAGAAAAGTATGTTTAGAATGTTGTTGTGATGAAGGATTAGCTTTCAAATGTTAGTTTCATGTGTAACGTCCTAAATTTTAATTACTTAATTACGTAATTATTTGATTATTTATTCTATGTTATATTTTTTTTTTTCAAAATAAATGAAATGAAATTTCGGTAGAAACAATTGAAATTTACAACAAAAGAAACTATATATATAAACATATACCATATTTCATAACTCGTCTATTTTACATTGCTACTTTTCTACTGACTATATTTTACATGCCATAAGTCATAGTACTTCAAACATGTTTATTTATGTACAAAGTTCATAATCCTAGTACTCAAACATAGTCTCCGGTACTGTCTCCGTCACTGAGTACGATTATAGGGTCGGTGGCCAGGTTTGGATACATATGAGCAAACTGAGAGAACGGATCGGATGGGTCAAACTCTGCACTAAATACCGAGATTGGAAAATGGGTGCCGAAGTAAATGTGGGCTCGGAGAACTGGCTGCATAGTGATTACATAACAATTCCTGACTTCATCAAAGTGCCAAGCTATGTGCAGTGCATCAAGAAATATTATGATCGAAGCCATCTAAATTAAAAATAAATTTAGTGAGAAATAAATTTCTCAATAGGCAAATCTAAACCACCAAATAGGTTAGTAGGTTATGAAATAAGACCAAACTAATTCATCAAGTAATTTAACAGATTAGTAAATAAATCAATATCTCTGAGCGAATGTGTAAAATGAATGTATAAATGCATGGAATGAAATGCAATGGTCACAGGTGCACATGGCCTCTACATATGTACATTATGTAGGAATTGATGCGGCCGTCTTACGCTAATCATGCATGAATTTCCATGTATTAGCACCTGATCTCTTGTAATATCATAGGCCCGGTCTCCATCATTTGAAACTCGGGTCAATCTCATAAAATCATAGGTCCGGTCTTGAAAACCCGGATCATTCTTATTCATTTCACAAAAATTTATAATACCAGGAAGATTTTGCTCTTCTTCCATAAAGTAAAATAGATAACATTTCATATCATGCCCACGTAAAATTATACCAACAAAAAAATATTTAATATTTACGGGATGCCGATTTTTGTGGTATAATATTTGTAGCAAAGACCGGATTAGTGGAATTGAAATGATTTCACCAAGTGTATGTACCATAATTAGGAATATATCATAGTTGAAATTATCATGAAATATAGTATCTGGAATAACTGTTATCGTATTACTTATAGTCTATCAGGTTACTTGCAATTTAATATATATATATATATATATATATATATATATATATATATATATATATATAAAGCCTAGATACTAATACATTAGGAACACAATTATATGTGGAAATCCCTGCATGGTCTGGAATAGATAAAATGTTACATCTAATTATATGTAAGTATATATGTATAAGAATGACACCAGGGAAAGTGCAAACCGAGTTTCCATGGTGACCATATTCAGTTTGCATGGCTTGTGCATGCTAAGTGCAGAGGTGTGTGTTTGCTATTTTACCTAGATACCAAGGCATATGCGTGGTTGTGGAGTATGGCCAAATCAGCCGGGTAGTTTCATGTTTTGTGGGTGTTAATGCCGAGGTAACTATAAGTGAGAAAGTGCCGAGATGTTAATAGTTATGGGTATAACCGGGCTTACACAGGAGCTACGGTATAGTCGGACTCGGACTTGCCGTGGTGAGTACGTGGGTGCCGAACTCAGACTTGCCGAGGTGAGTGGATGCCGAACTCAGACTTGTTGAGGTGAGTGGATGGAAGATAAGTGCTGAGTGAACTAGTAAACAAGTCGTGGAGCTATAAACCGAGGATCCCAAAGCTGGTATAGTTTTATCTTAGGTATTGTTATATATATATATATATCTTAATAGATAGACCATTAACTATTAGCTTAATATTTCTAACGTGTATAAAATGATTACCTGCACCATTATTCATTCATAAAAACCCATTAAGTTATTTAAATTATTTCATAAGAATTTCCAATATATTAAGAAGTTAGATCCCAAACTATTACCGTGTTATACCTGGGCATGTTAAAGTAGAAGTTCCTATTTCAAATAAAATCTAAATCCATCCAGTTAAGCATCTGAAAACAATTTCTATGCTAAGATTAAAACCTATGCCTACCTCAATTTGAGTTTGAACTGGGTTAAAGGTTGTCTCCCTTGACTGTCTTGAAGAATGAAATGGTTGAGTGATAAAAGATGTCACGTCGGAAGCAAGTAAAAGAGGTAAAAAGGATAAGCTCTTCAGGAAAAAAAATAAGTGACCATGGGGTGTTTGCTCTACGTGCAATGTTTTCAACTCCTTAACTATTTATACTTATTTTTTTTTAATTGATTTAGTTGAGTTACAACAGAAGTAGGATTTAGTTTTGTTATAAGTTAACTAAGTAATTATTACTTTAAAGGATATTTATGCATAATTCTTATCTTGACTCTGATTTTTCTTGGTCAATATTTCTTTAATCCATTGTTTGGGGCAACTGGCTTCTCATACGTGGGATATGGCTGTGCCGCTGGGCTCTTCTATACACAAAGCCATATTTTATTATTTTCCTTTACTTCTACACATTTCTTTCTCTTAGCTTGGCGTTTTAGTGCTAAATTCCTTCACGTGGAAAACTTGATTTAAGCTTGATTTTATATTCTGTTTTTATTATTTATAGAAATAACAAATTAAATAAATTTTTATAGGCTAAATATTTTTAAGATAATATTTCTTTACTTAAAAATATAACTAATTATCTTTCTTAATTTTATATATATGTATATATATATATATATTTAATATTAGATATTGTTAAATTTATATTGATAACATATTATTTTATATAAATACTAAATGTTACATCATGGACTTTGATTATTGGCTCTAAGAAATGCATGTCTAGCTAGTATGTTGGTTTATTGATGATTGTAGAACATGCATGAGCCTTGATACTTAATCCTTATGTGCTAGAGAGGCTTTAGGAACGGTGTTATTGTGTGAAAGAAACTGTTCAAGCCATGTTGTATAATCTCGAGTATTGGCCTGTATAGAGCTTTGAGCTCTTTGTTTTGATTTATACCGAGTCTCGAGGAGACTCTAGGGCCATGGTTAGGCCGAGATAGATTGCTGAGGATCTGTGAGTTGTCTATTGAATGGGTTAGCTTTGATAACCTTAAGTTAGATGACTTAGAGGTTTCGGAAAGGAAATACGTTCCTTTCATTATAACGGTTGAGTACCGTTGATGTGTTTATGCCTTGTATGATTGGATTGGTGTCTGATTGAACTTATATGCCTTGTATAGGGTGTGACACCGAGGGTGTCAGTGGCGTAGACCACCGTTCAGGGATTGAACCGCAGAGCACGGCTTTGCCAGGTAAGTTCTTGGTTTCTTGGGAGTGTTTCCCACTGTTGTGTTCCACCATACTCCGAGGGAGTGATGGTTGCATTCATGATGCATGCATTGAATTGGTTGTTGCTTTCTCATAATGATATGTATGCATGCTTCTATGCTTTGTATGTATGGTTACCTATTGAATAGATCTTCTGGCCAGTAGATAGATATGGAACTCCCTAGGAGTAGAGCGCAACTCCTAGTTTGGTTTGCTCACGTAAAGGGTGATGATGATCCCTTAAGGCCAAGAGATAGGTGGGCCCGTTGTGGATGAAACATATTCTCGGAGGTACCATATATCGTACATCCATGCGTAAAGGGGTAGCTCCCGATGGGATGACACGGGGTGTGAGTTCCAGCCTCACACTAGATGCTGATGATGATGCATCTTCTTGTATAGGGTGATGATGATCCCTTTTGGCGGGCGTAGTACCGCGGATATACATTAGAGCTAGATGATTGGCTGTGTATTGTTATGAGGGCCGGGAGGCCAGTGGTTGTGATGCCTTTGATGTTGTGTGTCATGAAAGTGAGTCAGGGTGGAGGAGATGCCTCCAAGGACCTTGAGCTTACTGAGATGTGTATCTCACCCCGTGTGTGGATTATGTTTTGCAGGTGACTCATTTGGCAAAGATGACGGTTCCCAGGGCAGAAGGCCCCAGTAGGAACAGTTGTTGCAGCTTTTTGTGAGCTGGGAGGCTCATTTTGTATATGTTGATATACCTTGTACCCCTGTAGAGGGAAGACATATGTGTGTGCACATATTGTGGTTATGTTTATGTTTTGTACTTGGATTGTATATGTTACGTTTGCCCTCATGTAAGGAAGTGATCTGTGCGATCAGGGCGATGTATGCCTATTCTTTTGTATAACCACAAGTGTGATTCTGATGATGTATATTCGTACATAACCAGTTTTAGTTATGTAATTATGTTTCTCCTGCTGTATCTGTTGAGTTACTTGGTTATCTGCCTTTATGTTATCTGGATCTGAGGGGCTAATGTTGATTTTGGCATTTCCGTTCTGTGGGTGATATACCGTACATAATGAATCAAGAAATATGGTTTAAAAAAATGAAATCGCTTCCGCGACTTTTTAATTAAAGTAAATTACTGCGCTTATCTGATAAAATAATTGTTAATACACCGGATACATATGGGGTGTTACAAGAATGGTGGATCCCGAGGCAAGAGGCTCGGGTAGAGATGCAAACGTTGGACCCCGGGATAAGAGACCGAGCTGGGACGGGGTTCTGAGTGAACCTTAGACTTAGTTTTTTTGAGAGCATGCTGGCTCATTATTTTGTTATGTCCGCTTATACTTTGTACTCCGGTCCTGAGGGGGAGGACGTACTTTTAATACTTATATGTTGTATATTTCATGAGCGTTTGTCATACTTAATGCATAGATGTTATTATCATGGACGTATGATGATTTCATATTTATTAGTTACTTCTTAATTAATTATCTTTAATTAATTGCCGTGCTCAACGATCATAATTCTATGTTAACAAACCAAATGCATACAAACTGTTACAGGCAGGAAAAATGACATTTGCATATCATTTTTTCTTGAAGTGAATTTATTTTAAAGTGTACAAATAAAATATGTTATAATGCATTTTTTAATGAAATGGAAGATATAAATATTATTTTTTTTATTATCATGATATCAATATGAAATATTCATCAGTTTTATTGATAATTAATCTTCACTAATAAATAAATCTAATTGATCACTTGTAATAATTTTCTCTCTTTAGTCACGTTTTTTAGTCCACAATAATTTAATTTTTGAATTATCTTTTTTTTTTCTTCTTGTAAATTTTTTAATCAAAGAAAAGAGATTAAAATTTTCTACTCTCCTTAAATTTTAACCAAACAAAAAATTAAATTCTCTTTTCTCTTCCTTCCATTAAATTCAAACCAAATAAAGAAACTTAAATAATTTGTTATATATTTTTTTTCTCAACTAGTTATTATATATGATTATATACTATCAAGTAAGTAAATTAACTTATTTTTTATTCATAAAAATTGAAGATAATATAAAAGAATTTATAATAATTCATATAAATTATTTAATTAATCAATTAAGTTAGATTTTCTTGATTATTTTAGTTTAAGATTTAAATTTTAAGTATATAATTATGTTAAATATTTAAAAAAGAATACGAAGATTTTGCTGCTGCAGTCCACGTGGCTTGGCTGACATGGCTTAAATGGTCGAATCCAGCTTGGCCTGAATGCTAACGCTGGGTTGTTGGGCCAGGTTCGATAAGGAGGAATCCTAATCGCTAATTTTGTCTACGACAAGATGAATATTCCGCATGTATTTGACATCAAATAAAACCTTAGACTGACAGTTCATACCACCACTCTCTACTCAACGTGTGAAACTTTCTCAAAAGGGGACCATGCCATGCCCTCTTGCAGAATCCAAAATATAGCCGTTGCTTTTTAGATTTTGAACAATATCAGCATCGCCACAAATTTAGCATAATCAACTTACGCCAATCTAAACCTTAAAATAGTCATCTTTATGTTTACGGAAACGGAGATAATAGGCTACTTGGCAACTGAAAGAAATTTTAACAAGTCACATCTAAGACTGTTAAAAATGATATAAATGTTATGCGTCACACCAGGATGAATGTATCGATCGTTTTCTGAAAACCTACAAAATATTGCGGTCAAAGGCAAATAAATATACCAAATCATACAAATAATAAAGTACCAATATATATGAATATTGTTTTTAAACGAGGAAGTTAAACTACTGGGTGGGGTTTGATTAACGTCCACCCAAAATGAGATTGGGATGGACAAAAGAAAGAAGAAGAAAATAAATAAATAATAGACATGATGATAAAAATGAAAGAAAAATATAAAAAATGTATGAATTGAAAATAAGATAGAAGAGAAAGTGGGTGAACATTCATAATTTTTCTTTAAATACGAAGTTACAAAAATCATGAAAGCTAGTACATGAACAGCTAAAACTTCACAAGTTTAAAATCAAGAAAATGATGCTGGAAATTGATAATTTCATTCCATTTAAAAATAAACTTTGAATCTCTATTCAATTAAATCCATTTTTATGAAATTTAAGATTGATCGAATCTTCAAAAAGTAATCAAGAGTTATTTATTTAATCCCTTGATTTGATTTGAGCTATTCCAAAGTAATTAATCCCATACTTTTCAAAGAGATCAAGGAATTAAAATAGAAGTTAAATTCAAAAAGCGACCACCCAATTGATTACATCCGTTCCTACATGTAATATAAAAATGGATCATCTTGTACAAAATTCAAATATGGTAAAGTCATGTGTTTAAATAGTTTATATCTCTTTCTTGGACATGCGACCCATTCCGAATTGAATCAAGGACCTTATCTTTAGATGGAATGCCATGCATTACTTTTTTTAATTGATACATTAACCTAAAGTTAGTCAAAAGGTGGGCCAAGTCATTAAAGAAAGTTTCAAGAGTATTTTTTTAAACTGTGAATTTTTTTATTTAAAATTCTTGAAAGCTCTTGCAATTAGTTAATTATATATGAGATGAGTCGTTATCATGGACTATAAAGGGCTTTTTGATGATAACATATTAAGTAGTATGTGACCACTAAGTAACTATAGTTCCAATAAATTTTTAGATAATATATTTATATTATTTTCAATTTGCCGAAAAAATTAATTTTACTTTTATATAAATGAGTAGAGATCATAAACCACTTAATAATTTCTTTTATTTCATGAGTGAATTGGTATAATATAATAAAGATTAAGACCTTCTAATTGATGAGACAACATAAGGTAATTTGGAATCATCATATGATCATGGTTTCGACCAATTTTTGTATAACATATACTTATGTTTTTAATTTACCAAAAAGAATCAATAATACTTAACTATGTATCATCTACAAATTAATAGGAACCCATAGTGATTCTAAACCACAACAATTTCTTCGATTTCACAAGTGCATTTGCCTAATGAAAGTCTAATTTGTACCACTGACATAGTGATTCTAGTCCCTTTGCCCAAATGTTGTTAGAGATTCTCTTTAAGTGGTTACCAAATTACAAGTCACTTGCATGATAACTCACTTTGACTATGCATTCTTATTATCAGACATCCTATCATATCAATCATTTTTTTATATAAAAGAAAAAAAACACTTGTTCTGATGACGTTTGGAATGATGTTTGGAAATAAGGACCAAAAGAAGATTTTAGTTTTAAAATTAGATGGACTAAAATAATCAAATTTTAATTTAGAGGACCCAAATTTAAAGAATTAAATGTATATTTAAGCCAATTTTTGTTTTTACTGAAATTTAAGCCAAAAGTTTATTAGAATTTACATTTGAATACGTTGCAAATTACAACAGAAATGCATTATTAACCCTTTTTTTTAGTGATTTTCTTTAATATTTTGAATTCTTTAACCATTGTATTTGCCTGATAGGTAATATGATGTTATAAGAAGAGAAAAGTAATTAAAGAAAATAGTGTTAATTAGGTGTATATATACGCTGTACATGTATTTATACATCATGTTTAAAGGAGAGTATACAAGGAATAGGATTTTGTAGTATGAAAAAATCTTTTTCCTAAAAAAATATGGATGTCTGAAAACCTCCATTCACATCTCTGGCTTTTTCTTTTCTTTCAGGGCACCGTCCCTCTGTTCTCTTTGAAATAATTAAAATGCTAAAAGTGTTCTTCATGTGTACCTGAGTGATGAGAGTAGTACATATATAGGTAAAATGGGGTGATATATACAATATAAACGATACTCAAAAAGTAACGTGAAGGCCAGGTTACCTTAATCCCAGGCTTTTTTAGCATTTGTAACCAACAGAAACGAAACCCAACGAACTATATACCCATTGTTCCCTGATTTTTATATACTCTCATCTTGTGTACCAAATAGGAACCGCCACCCCTCTTCTGCATTTTTTCCACCCTTCTCCATGCCGGTTTCAATGTTTCATCTTTCTCCATGCCTGTTTCATTTAACAGCTAGGGTCTACCTTTTTGGTGCTAATCTTTTGAGCTTAATTTATTTTTTTGTCCCTTCTTCCTCCTTCTTTTGCTGGATTTTTTTTTTGTTTGATTACCATTCATTTTCTTGGTTGTTTTCACGTGATTAATGCTTCTTTATGATTAATTCATGCTTCCCCTGCATGCATGCTCCTGCACTTTGCATATAAGAAGCCATATTTGACCAAGGGAGCAGCAATTCATGACCTGATTTATTGTCTTTTTGTCCCTTCTTTCATTTTTTTTTTAATTTGGCAAAAATAAATAAAATGAATAAACGAGAAAAAGGATGTAAAAAGAACACTAGAATAGAATAACAATGAACGTGGATTAAAAAATGTTGAACAACTACCCCTCGCAGCATTGCCTGGCTTGGATATGTTCCTCCCAATAATGCATAGGAATCCCGTAAAGATAGGCAAAAGACTAGATAGACAAAACGTGTATGCATGCACAATTATTACTCTTTTTCTCCACTTTCCACTAATAACAATGGTCTTAAGATTTAGCAGCCAATATTTCATAAATGTTATTTATCATGAGATTTTTAAAATATTTTTTAGTGTTTTCTATCTTATCCTTTTTACAAGGTTAAAACCGCGCGTGTATTTTATTCTCCTCATCAATTCGTAACAGTGGTAAATATGCCACAAATTTCAAAACAATTGTCTTGAATGTCACGGTCTCCAAACAATTTCCCACAATGTCACGTGGGCAAATTCGCTGGCAGCTTGAGCGAAACAGGTGACAAGCAATCATTGGTCACGTAATTCGCTGGTCAGTGTAGCGAATTACGTGGTCTGACTACCTTTTTTTGGCGGCACACGTGATAAGTATTCATTGAAGAACGTATTTTGCTGCCTTTAATGACGAATTTGTCCACGTGGCATTGTGGGAAATTGTTTGGAGACCGTGACATTTCCCAGGACAATTGTTTTGAAATTTGTGGCATTTTGGCCATTGTTCCCATCAATTCATCAATGCCTCTAGTTCTCTTCGTTATACATGTCCAACTTAATTGATTTTCTATCATATTTTTCTTGATAGATATCATAATAAATATCTTCCTATATATAATCATAATATATTACTTTTTTCCCATAATAATCATTGAATAAAAAAATTATTGAAATAATTGTTATTTTAATTTTAATATAATATTATTTTTTTATTTATATTCTTTATAATATTAATGACATAGGCAACACAAATTAAAAATAAATTAATAATTATAAAATTAATTTTATAAAATTGATATTCTCTTCCATCTATTTATTAATTTTTCTTAAAAATATGTAAAATAATATAGGATAACAGTTATAATGATGAGCCAAATAATTAATATATTTCCAAACTTCAATAGCCAACAATTTAATTATTATCTATCATTCTATCCTCTTTAGCTTCTTGTACCTTTTCATCTCAACTTCTACAATAGTAAGTTAAATTTTGTTCATTCTCTTATATTTCCAATTAATCCTTTCATATTATAGTCTGATCCTTGTGAAGCATTGACAAACTTATAAAAATAGTTATCCTCATTTTTTTTATTAATTTTTATTTATAACCAAAACTCTTGTTTTCTTTTCTCTAATTTTGTCAAGTTTATATATTTTATGTTCTCCATTATGTCCCAAAAGTTTGGTAAAAGTCCTTTAAGGTTTGGATCGTTGTCCCTCATTTACAACTTTTCCTATTTCTAGCCTATTGATACCTTACTCTATTTTCAGCATTATTGCAATAATGTAGGACCTTAAAATACACTCTTTTATTCTTATACTTCTCCCTTCTTAACACATATATTCATAATATGGCAATAGTATGCTATTGAAAAAGATTACTTATCTTTCCAGCCATTTGTAAGAATTACAATAGAATAGGTGCAAACTTTTTTATACGCCTTCCAGTAATTTCTACTTTTTACTGGGGAATGAAGAGACATTTGTGCCACCACAATGGGTCTTACAAATAGTATATAAAGTCTCACAACACAAACAACAGACTCACCATCTTGACTCCCAAGCTAGCTATTCCAAAACTAAGTACTACTACTATATCAACAACTAATCATTACTAGCGTGATACTTCTACTGTTTCATTATTAGGTAAATTTCTTGTTTCCATGCTTGTCATTCGCATCTTAAATAATATCTTTTTTAAACGTGGATATTATGTGTAATCTTTCTTTGTTAATGTACTGTGTTGGAAGCTCATGGTAGTAGAGTAGAAAAAATTAAGATTGCTATGTTATCATGTCAGAGTATTCTATCACCCAAGACAGTAGTTCCTTATGCAAATAGCCTATATATGGATAAAAAATTGCATGCCTGTAATAGGGTCATAACTCATAATGCATAAAACAAGGATTAGAAATATTTCTCATTGCTGTGTGACTAGGCTACATGCACAAATAGCACTTATTTGGTTGCACTTAGAATTGATGGAACAAAAAATTCTTATAAATTTACAGCTTCAAGTTTGGATATTGATCAGGAAAATGAGCTGGTCTGGAGGAGATTGGATGTGTGTTGTTTGCGAACACATAAATTTCAAGAAGAGGGAAGCATGCCAGAGTTGTGGATACCCCAAGTATGGGGGACCTGACCCTTCAACCTACAGATACAACAGGACTGAAGCTTTGGCAGGGGATTGGTTCTGCAACTGTGGAGCTCACAACTATGCCAGTAGATCAAGCTGCTATAGATGTGGCTCAGTGAAAGATGATTACTCTTCAGGATATGGCAACAACTCTGGAGGATATGGATCTGATACTTTCTCCCCAGGATGGAAGGCTGGAGACTGGCTTTGCCCAAGGTCCTTTTCACATTATCATCATATTCAGTACTCAAAATAGTATCACTCATTCTTACCCTACATTATCAGCTGCCTCACACTTCAATATAGAGAGCCTGCATTTAATTTGAGACTAGAAACAGTGACTACATGTCACCAACATACATTCCAAACTATCATAAAATGTGAGCAATGTAATTTAATAACATGAGAGAATTTGGACAAAAGGTACATATTTGAGATGGAGAATTAGGACCATGCCAGTAAATACACAGTACCGATGTTGGCCAACATGAAAGAATTCAGTTAATTTTGTTGCACACAAGAAAAAAAATGAAATATGATACAAATGCTTGTATCCTAATTAATTAGTTTCTTCCTAATTCAAAGTATTTCACCTTATTTTACCTTTTTCTTATGTAACAGAATCGGTTGTGGAGTACATAATTATGCTAGCAGGATAGAGTGCTTCAAATGCAAAGTGCCAAGGGATTTTGGTGAGAAAGTTTAACTTCTGACGTTTCAACTGTTCTTTATTGAAATAGTTAAAAATAAAATACAACTTAACCTCAATTCCAATGATACATTTATTTGTTCTGTTTCTGGTGGTGCAGAATGAGAAGAAATTTAGAAGACCTGGAATATCAATCATTTTCCCCAACATCTTTCTTCTCCAAACAACATTCTATCCTGCTTTCTCTACGTCAAGCTCTTAGAAAGTGACAAGAAGGATATTATTGCTTCTAATCGCTACAATATAGTCATAGCATTGCTTTTTCATTTGGAAGGAATAAGGAAATTATTGCTTATAATCGCTAGATGTAGTGACAATAAGCTTATGAAACCCCAATATCTTGCTTTCCATATTCATTACTGAGATAATTAAGCTTTAGAACCTACTTTACTTAACACACGAGACATCATGTTTCTTTTTATTTATAAAGCCTCAGTGACTCAAAATTCACTCATCATAGCTTTTGTTGTTACGTCACTCAAATAATCTCGTCACTTCTTTGTCATTATTGTTTTATGGTCTCAAAACTATTAACATTTTTTTTCTTTCTTTTATAAAAGTATCTTTATTATTATATTTTTATTATTCTTTAATGCACAGTAACAACCGATAAGTACGCATTTTATTATTGTGAATAAAATATAATTAAGATTTTATGATTTTTTTTCACATATAGGATCAAAATAGAATATTTTAATGTATTGCACTGAGATGGAAATGTTATATTATTCCTATATTATAATAGTTCTATATCTCTATTAAAAAAGTGTTCTATATCAAAATATTGTAAAAAACTTATTATGAACTTCATCATAAAACATTTTTCTGACTTCGTGGTACAATGAAGCATAAAAGACCCATCTTTGAGGCTAAAGAAATGCATAGTGTCTATTAAAAATACACATACTATATATATATATATATATATATATATATATATATATATATATAACCGTAACAGTGACTGTAATTTTTAAAACTAAATTACTTATGTTTTGAGTCATCACGATATTAATATGAAATATTTACTAATTCTATTAATAATTTAACTTCATTAACTATCTTTAATAAGATAATTTTTTTCCTATCACTTTGTTTATACAAAATTTGAAATACATTAATAAAAGTGTATCTAAAAGATTATATTTTTATCATTTCTAAAAAAAGGATTAATTACGTTTTTAAATTTTATATTTTAGTCCCTTAACTTTTTTATGATAAATTTTAATTTTTTTATTAATTTTTCATCAACATTTTGATCTCTCTATATATTTTTTTCATTTTTAATCGGTCTTTTATTTAAAAATAAAAAATAAATGAGAGACTAAAAATACCAACGAAAAATAACAAAGGAATAAAAGTTGTTTAAATAATTTTAAAGAATAAAATATTAAAAATGTGACAAAACTGAGGGGCTAAAAGTTAGTTAATTCCTTAAAATTTATTCAAAAAGCATAATTCTCTCTATCTTAGTGTATCTATTTCTTAAAATGTTGTTAAACAATTACTATTTCTGTGATATTCGAGTTCTAAAAATCTAAAGTGATAAACATTTAAGAAAAAAGTATTTGAAAAATAACAGCAACAAAAAATATCTTATCGGCGGCTATCGGCTTTGGGTAGCTGGCAGCAATCAGCAAAAGAAAACGATGATGGTGTCGTGTCTTTCCCCTCCCTTAGTTCACTTTCTTCCTTCCTCCGACCCTCCGTACAAGCTTCTTGAAAAGCACCCTCATCTGAATCTGCTTGCCAAATGCCCCGACATCCCCAGCCTCAAACAAATTCACTCCCTCATCATCAAAAGCGGTCTCCATAACACCCTCTTCGCCCAGAGCAAGCTCATCGAGTTCTGTGCCCTTTCCCCTTCCCCGGACCTCTCCTACGCCCTCTCTCTCTTCCACTCCATCCACCACCAACCACCCAACATCTTCATCTGGAACACCCTCATTCGCGCCCACTCCCTCACCCCCACTCCCACCTCCTCCTTACACCTCTTCTCCCAAATGTTGCACTCCGGCCTCTACCCCAATTCCCACACCTTCCCTTCTCTCTTCAAGTCCTGCGCCAAATCAAAAGCCACCCATGAAGCCAAACAGCTTCACGCACATGCTCTCAAGCTCGCCCTTCACCTTCATCCACACGTCCACACTTCGCTCATTCACATGTATTCTCAAGTTGGTGAATTGCGCCATGCGCGCTTGGTGTTTGATAATAGTACTCTGAGAGACGCGGTGTCCTTCACTGCTCTTATTACTGGGTATGTCTCCGAGGGCCACGTGGATGACGCTCGACGCCTTTTTGATGAAATTCCCGCCAAGGATGTGGTTTCATGGAATGCCATGATTGCTGGGTATGTTCAAAGTGGTCGCTTTGAGGAAGCCCTGGCGTGCTTTACACGCATGCAGGAGGCTGACGTGTCGCCGAATCAGAGCACGATGGTTAGTGTCCTTTCTGCTTGTGGCCATTTAGGGTCGCTTGTGTTGGGGAAATGGGTCGGTTCTTGGGTTAGAGATCGTGGGCTTGGTAAGAATCTTCAGCTTGTTAATGCACTCGTTGATATGTATTCCAAGTGTGGTGAAATTGGTACTGCGCGTGAGTTGTTTGATGAGATGGAGGAAAAAGATGTGATTTTGTGGAATACTATGATTGGTGGTTATTGCCACTTGAGTTTGTACGAAGAAGCCTTGGTGTTGTTTGAGGTCATGCTTAGAGAAAACGTGACGCCTAATGATGTAACGTTCTTGGCCGTTCTTCCGGCTTGTGCTTCCCTTGGTGCTCTTGACCTTGGCAAGTGGGTTCATGCTTATATAGATAAAAACTTGAAAGGCACGGGTAATGTGAATAATGTTTCTCTTTGGACTAGTATCATCGTCATGTATGCAAAGTGTGGCTGTGTTGAGGTGGCGGAACAAGTGTTTAGAAGCATGGGTTCTAGAAGTTTGGCTTCTTGGAATGCCATGATATCAGGGTTAGCCATGAATGGACATGCAGAGAGGGCTCTTGGCCTTTACGAAGAAATGATCAATGAGGGGTTCCAGCCCGATGATATCACGTTTGTTGGAGTATTGTCTGCTTGTACTCAAGCTGGTTTTGTAGAGCTTGGACACCGATATTTCAGTTCAATGAACAAGGATTATGGGATATCACCAAAATTGCAACACTATGGTTGCATGATAGATCTACTAGCTAGAAGTGGAAAGTTCGATGAAGCTAAGGTTCTGATGGGAAATATGGAAATGGAGCCGGATGGAGCTATTTGGGGTTCTCTGCTTAATGCTTGTAGGATTCATGGACAGGTTGAGTTCGGTGAGTATGTTGCAGAACGCCTCTTTGAATTGGAGCCAGAAAATTCCGGGGCATACGTGCTTTTGTCAAACATATATGCAGGAGCTGGCAGATGGGATGATGTAGCAAAGATAAGAACTAAGTTAAATGACAAAGGAATGAAGAAAGTTCCCGGTTGCACCTCTATAGAGATTGATGGTGTTGTGCATGAGTTCCTTGTTGGTGATAAGTTCCACCCACAGAGTGAAAATATTTGTAGAATGCTGGATGAGGTAGATAGGCTCTTGGAGGAGACTGGGTTTGTGCCTGATACTTCTGAGGTACTCTATGATATGGATGAGGAGTGGAAGGAAGGGGCTTTGACTCAACACAGTGAGAAGTTGGCTATTGCTTTCGGTTTGATAAGCACAAAGCCGGGAAGTACAATTAGGATCGTGAAGAATCTTCGTGTTTGTCGAAATTGCCATTCGGCTACTAAGTTAATATCCAAGATCTTCAATAGGGAAATAATTGCAAGAGATAGAAACCGTTTTCACCATTTCAAAGATGGGTTTTGCTCATGCAATGACTGCTGGTGAAACTTTATGTATATGTACAATGGTATATAACATATGCACTTATGTAGAAAGGTGAATGATTTGCATTCATGTAATTAACTGATAATTGGTACATATGTGCTCTCTGACTTTGAAACGCAATCCCTTCTATAATATTATTATAAATACATTTACATGTATGATAACTTCCATGATTGGGTTAATGCCTAATATAGCCCAGTGTAGTGCATCCGAACCCAACATCCAAATTATCCATTTGGAATTCGTGCATTGGAGGGTGGGTTGAAGGAGTTCTTTCTTGCAGTTGCCAAAACGGTCTTGTCAGCTACTAAGAAATATGCAGCTCCTGCCACTATTGGCATAATATAGTAGTTAGATGACTAATTCAAACAACGATTGTAATGATTATGAGGAGATAATGGCAGCACTATGGATAAGTAATTACCTGTGGAAATTATGAGAGCTTGGGCAGTGGGATTGAGATTGGCTCTTGCCCAAGGTAGCGTCCTTACACTAGCTAGCTGCATATGATCAAGCATTATTCCAGTTAGTTATTTACAGAAAAACTCTTTTTGAATATTAAGAAGTGGTTATTTTTAATGTAAACGGATCCTGATTCATGAGAACTTTGTGCCAAATAATTGAATGAATCAAAGAAAATTGAATAGGTGGAAGGAGTACTTACAGTTGGAATGGCAGTGGCAATAGTAGCAACAATAGCTGCCTTGGCTCCTGCCATCACACCCTCTGATTACAAACAAACGAAAAACGAAAATTAAAACCAAACAAAATTCAGATATCTTGAAATCTACAAATCTCATAATGAACATAATTCCGAACCACATATACGGTGCAAAACTTCTCGGTCCAGACATGAAATAAGAAGGAAAGGAAAACAGAATGCTTTTACACTCAAGAGAAAAGTATACATTACCATGAGAACAGCGCTTGGCCATGGCCAACTTTTGATCCAGAGAAGCCAAGGTACTCCTCTCAAAAGAAGAATTAGCAGCAACATTTCTCTTGGCAATCTTTAAAAAAAAAAAAAAATTGATTGAGAAAAAGCTAAGAATGTAAGAAGTCTTAGTAAACAGATGAATAACGGAAGTAGCTTTGGATGAAGTGTTGCCGAAGTTGCTGGCATATTTATACTGAGATTTGATGAAGAAAATAAATCATTAATTTACACGTAATGATCATAATTGATAAACCATATAATAATTTTTGGGTTGGGTTAGCATATAGCCCCGTTGGATCTTTCTGAGAGCATCTGCTTCGTCGGTTAGAATGCAACACATGTCGAACTAAACACGTGCTATAGTGCTACCAATCGCACTCACAGAAACAGTGGCTGGTAAAGGAGGGCCATGGTTTTCGGCCGGAGTGGGTGACCTCTCTAGACTCTAGCCAACATCTTGGCTAACCTTGAGACTTGACTTGCTCTCTCTTCTGCTATTTCCGCATTTAAGTTTGACACTTCGACTACATGTTGACTCGATATTGATATGTCCTTCTGCCCTGTATATGAAGTATTTTAAATACATATGATGTATTTTAAAGATATTAAAATTATTAAAACAGAAATATGGTTACACACGGAAAACATAAAATAATTTTGCAGAGTAAGAATAAGTGGTTAGTTTGAATAATATTAAATTCGATTTCAAATTAGATTTTAATCTTATGAATTAAAAAAATATTATTAGAAAAAGATATTCTTTTATAAGTGACTAGTTAGATTTTTCAGTAAAAAATAATTATTAACAAAATTAATAAATATTTCATAACACAATAAAAAGAATACTAAAACAATAATTGTATATTATTATTTAATGAGTATGAAATCATTTTTTTATGTTAAGTATAAAATCATTATTGATATAATTTTAAAATAATTATTATAAAAGTCAATAACTTGACATATGATTAACCAATAATATAAAATTATTTTACACTATTATTACAAAATTCTTAAACTTTTATTAAAATTATACAAGAAAATAAATATTATGTTGAAATAATTTCATTTAATAAATGTGTGAAAATTTTATTGAAATAGTATTTGTAAGCATTTTTTTAACAAAAAAATATGTAAGCATTATATATTATTTAATAAGGCATTCCTACTACTTTCAAGTCTACTTTAACTATAGGAACTGATTAAGAGTGAGAGTAACAGTTCAAAGATGAAATTGTTCGTTACATAATCATGCCATCTTTCTTTACATAGAAATTACTACGTGTTTGATTTTCATTTCTTTTGTCAAAATTTCAATTGTTTATAAATTATTTTATGTCTAAAATAAATTAAATTGAAAATTTATATTTAATATATAAATATAATATGTTTGATGAGAAATATGGAAAAGGAGCTATTTGGGGTGTTCGCTGCTTAATTCATGGACATGTTGAGTTGGGCGAATATGTTGCAGAAGCAGAACAACTCTTTGAATTGGAACCAGAAAATTCTGGGGGCATACGGGATACGTGCTTTTGTCAAACATATATGCAGGAGTTTGCAGATGGGATATGATGGTGTCGTGCATGCGTTCCTTGTTGGTGATAATTTCCACGCAGAGTGAAAATATTTATAGAATGCTGGATGAGCTAATATCCAAGATCTTCAATAGAGAGATAATTGCAAGAGATAGAAATCGTTTTCACCATTTATCAAAGATGGGTTTTATTCATGCAATGACTGCTAGGTGAAACATTATCTATATGATCAATTCAATGGTATATAACATACGCACTTGTGTAGAAGAAATCAAGGTGAATGATTTGCATTCATATAATTAACTGATAATTGGCACATATATATGTTCTGTCTCACTATTGAAATGCAAAGTCTTCTTTATTATCGATCTTAATTACATTTACATATATGATAAGGTCGATGATTGGGTCAATGCTAAGATAGCCCAACGTAGTGAAGCCGAATCCAAAATATCCATTTGGAATTCATGCATTGGAGGGTCGGTTGAAGGAGTTCTTTCTTGCAGTTGCCAAGACAGTCTTGTCAGCTACTATGAAATATGCTGCTCCCGCCACTGTTAACATAAATATGATAGTTAGATGACGAATTCCAACAATGATATGGCTATGAGGAGATCATGGCAGCACTATGGATTGGATGAGTAATGTTTACCTGTGGAAATTATGAGAGCTTGAGCAGTGTGATTGAGGTTGGCTCTTGCCCAAGGTAGCATCCTTACACTAGCCAGCTGCATATCAAACACAATTCAAGTTAGTTATTTTCGATTGTCTCTGTTTGAATATTAAGAAGTGGTTATTTTAAATGTAAACTGGTCATGATTCATGAGAACTTTATGTCCAAAGAAAACTAAGTAGATGGAAGCAGTACTTACAGTTGGTATGGCAGTGGCAATAGTAGCAACAACGGCTGCTTTTGCTCCTGCCATCACACCCTCTGTTTACACACAAATGAAAAATGTTAATTAAAACCATGTAACATTCAGATATGCTGAGATTTGCAAACTCGTCAATGCCCAGTTGACCATAATCTGAACCATATATACGGTCCAATACTTATCAGTCCAGGCATAAAATAAGGGAAAGAAAACAGAAGGCTTTTACACTCTCACATTACCATGAGAGCAGCGCTTGGCCATGACCAACTTTTGATCTAGGGAAGGCAAGCTAGTCCTTTCAAAAGAAGAATTAGCAGCAACATTTCTCTGGGCCATCTTAAAAAAAATTGATTGAAAAAAGCTAAGAATAGAAGAAATTTTAGTAAGAAGATGAATAACTGAAGTAGCTTTGGATGAAGAGTTGCTGAAGTTGCTGGCATTTTTATACTGATGAGATTTGGTGAAGAGCATAAATCATTAATTTAAAATTATTTTCCCAAAAAAAGAGAAGGGTCTGTGGCTGGGGGAAGTTTGATGGTTTCAAGCAAAATCCACCGTCTCCGACAGTTGTTTTCAACTTTGGTTTCTGTTTCGGTCGGTTGATGCCTTTGCTGTTCCCTAAATACTCCTACTTTATTTTTCATATGGTGACGTAAATGAATTTAGTTTTATTCAAATTCGTGCATGTGACGGATTTTGGTACCTGGGAATGCCAATGTGACTTATCCTAGCTATTATAACGCAGGAAGGAAACAATATTGCACTTACGTTATCCACTCGTGTCACATAAAAATCCATTAAAAAAATTGATCGTGTCTTTTTACCCTGATCCTGTATCTCTTTGTTTACTTTGCCGCATTTTAGTGAGATAAAGAAAAAGGTTCCTTTAGCTTTTTTCGCAATGGCAACTGTAGAAGCTGGTGGTTTAGACGGAAGATGGCCAAAAACCATGGGCATGGATCGCTGATGCATTGATCCCAATATTCAAATATTTATACCAAACATAAAAGAGAATTGAAAGGGAAGCACCTAGCACAGGAGTCAATATGATAATACCGTGGACCGGGGGTCGGTTGATAAATTATTACATGCTGCGAGATTATTATGTTACAGTTAATCTTAGGTGATTCAATTGGTGTAACTCAATTAATAGATGTTAAATTTGTGGGGAGAATTTAATTTGATTAATGTAGAATATATTCTTACAGGGGGATGATAAACTTTAAGTATAACTAATTTTAAATTCAAGATTAATTTTATAGTGGTCAAAAGAACCAAAGTTTATGGATACTTCAAAATCTTATCAAAGAGTCAAAGATTCTAATTATAGTTGTTAAAAAAAGTTATTAATTTTAGGTGATTTATAATTAAAAAATTTAATCACATACTATATAAATTTGATGGTTTTTTTAATAAGAATTAGGATATATGCAAATCACATAGATATAAGAGCAAGTGTAAAAATTATATAGAAATTGACCGGAATGATTGATATATAGTGTCTTCTCATTGAATTAGTCACTATGCCTCATTGGATCTCTAAGGGTGTATTTAGTAGAGAAAATTATTTTAAAAAATGATGGACAAAGACAGAAAAAAAGAGAAATAGATCAGTGAATAAAACATGTGAGAAATAAAAGCATTAGAGAGTTTGATACGAGAGAAATAAAGAATATATGAAAATATACTACATAATATTTCATGAGTATCAATTTATATTCTCTCCTCACTTTTCATTATTTCCACACTAATTTCCATCTCAACTCTTATTTCCATCTATTTAGTAATGAAATTGATTTATGGGAGACACAAAACCTTTTTATTTCTTTTCTTTATATTTTTTTAGGTTAAATTATTATTTTTAGTCCCTGTATTTTTTTATATAAAATTTAGTTTTATTCTCTGAATTTCGAATTTGATGTCCCTTAAATTCATAAAAAATATCTTAATTTTTCTTTATAAAAAATGGCTATTTTTGTCTCTTTTTACATTACAATCTGTCTATGATGAGAGATAAAAAAATTACTGTTTTTTTAATTCTATAATTAGATTAATCAAAATTAAAACCTGAATATCAGTATTAATTTATAGAAAAAAATAAGGAGACTAAAAATATATTTAATATCAAACTATATGAATTTTAATGGTCCATTCTATTTCCTTCTTGTTGATCTTCTCTAGAAATTACAGCAGGATCGGTAGAATCTAATCTCTGAAACATGACATATTTCTTGCTTGTTATGTTGTGGTATCGAATACATTTTCAACATTGATATTTATTCGACATTTATCTGATATTTCTTGTTAAATGTCTAATTTAAAAATTATTTTTATTGATTTGAATATTTAAGTTGTCATCTTTACACAATTTATAACTTTAAAAATATATAAAAAAAATTAATTATAAAAATAAATATAACATAAATTTAAATATTTTATTATATATTTCTCAAATTTGATGTCACTGTAGTTACAAACTTAGACATTAGCCATATCCAAATGTTAGTGTTCGTTTCATGTCCGATTTCCATGTTAAAGCCTATGCTTCATATACATGAGTAATTCACAACTTCACAATAGCATCTACCTCGTTGGTTAGATTGCAACACATGTCCAACTTAACACGTGCTATATAGTGCTGGCAATCGCACTCACAGTGGATGTACCGACATGTTTGGTATAATTTATTGGTAAAGGGATGCCTGATTTTCGGCTGAAGTGGGTAACCTCTCTTGCCGATCGTAAATTAACTTAACTAAATAGGTTGTCAAACCTGAACCATAGCAAAAGAGTCAACCATGTCATTAACTCATCCATAAAAGAAAACGTGAACTTAATCAAGGATAGTAGATGTGACATTACTATTAGGCCTAATTAGCATCAGATAAACAATATTATTAAAACAACACTAACTTATTTGATGGGATGACAAGATCGGCTACATTAAGCTTCATGATATATTCCAGTCTTAGTGCTCCTTGTCATATCCTTGAGTGTGCAGCCATGCCTTTCAAGCACACAATGTTCTTCAAGACTCCTAAGCTTGGTTTATAGAAGAACTATTATACTATCTTATGAGTATGTAATAAATGATTTTATTGTTGCCCTCTAGCACCATATTTACCATAATACTCATTTAAAGGAAGGTATATAAAATATATCATTTACAACAAGCTAAGATCTAAATTCTAATACCAAGAGTTAACAAGAACATATATATTTTATGGCAAGATATAATCTAAGGCTTAAGGAGTTATGAATGATACGGCCAATATAATAACACATTTATCTTTGGCCTAAATGCACTAATTAAGGTTATAGCCTTAGCCAAAACTTTAGATGGTTAATCCATGACTACAAATTGGATTCAGAAAATTGTCCATTTGGGCAAACAAATTTCATAACCCTACATGTTCTCTAATAACTTCATCCCAAAAAAAATTGTTAAGTCAAAAACAAGAATGCACCAAACATATAATATGACAAGATATAATTTAGGATACAATAAGCTATCAAAGTAAGGCCAATATAATAGCACATTCCCATTTGGACAGAATGCACACACCAAGGTCACACAGCCTAGGCAATATCTCACATAGGTTAATATGTGAATACACACTAATTTAAGAAAATTATCCCCTTTAGACATACAAATCCTTTAACTTGTGCACTCCCCAATAACTCCATTTATCTTAACTTCTAACCCAGACATATACCACCCCATTTGGACAGAGAATCACATGCAAAAATCAAAAGGATTCTTCAAACTACAAAGAAATTCCATGAACCAACACAAGTGGTCCCACTTTTGTAGTAACAACTTATAACAACTCATGAAAATTCTTACATGAGAATCAATTTTCTCTTGTCCAAAATCCTAACTCAATCAACAAGAAAATTGGTCATACATTAATTAACTGCATTCCCAACATGTTTTGTACTTGAACAGTCTCAATAGGTTATATATTGAAGCATCTTCAACTAAATGAAAAACAATAATAAATACTCAACAGCGAAAAATGAAAATGAATATACAACACCCACATTGAAACACAATGTAGAAGGCATATCCCAAACACTAACATATATATACATTTAAATATATTCAATGCATCAATAAATCAACAACAAAATTTTCTATAGTAATCAAGCTTTTCCCATTCACCTTCTGCACTTGAGTTCAAATTCCACCATGCCAATAAAATTTTTGAAATCACAATGATCATTCCATGGTAGCATAGGTTAATTATATAGAGATTGAAATCCAATATATTAAATCCCGTAAATGAGTAGGCAACCAACGAATAATTATCACAAAAAATTTAAAAAGTAATTAGCCTAACAATGTAGAATGATTTGATGGTTAAGCTCTCTCATGCTACTTTGCACACTTGGGTTAAACATCCAATCTTCTTAACTAATATTGAAATCATATAGAATTTTCCAATTGCAGAACATAACATCGCATACAATTCACCCCAATTCGGAAATAGTAATTCACGTAAGTCAAATCTGTTAATTTGTAAATCAATTAATAGCCACGTATAAAAAATATCAGTCAATAGCCAAAATATAGGCAATTAAAAGAAACCCAAGGAGCGTAACACCTTTTATATAACAATAACAATTAACAACCTAGCTGCCAATATGATTCAAGTAACAACCCACGACATGACGGCAACAATTGAATCCAGAACACAAGCAATTGAGATCACCACCGCAATTAAAATTCCCAGCACAATGATATCATTTTATTTTTAAAGGCAAAAGCAAAATTTCATTCTTATACACTTATCAAAGCCACAAGATGTGACCAGGATAAGCCAAATATTACAGAAAACATATGTTGTCATATCATTGCAGCACCAAAAATAATCTCAAAACACAATAAAATATTTTTCACGAAAATCCATCCAAAAGGCCAACCTTAAACATCGACTTTTCTAGATTTAGAACCCAGCATACTATAACCCAATAAGCATTGAAATTGGTTGCCAATAAAACACCGTGAAATACCCATCAATATCAACATCAACAATAGCATTTTTAATCCAAATTAATTGGGATCGGTGGTAAATAAATCTGAAATGAGACAAACAAAAAGAAATTGAGAGGAGAAGAAAAAAATGAAAATAAAACAAAAAAGAGAAAAAATAAGCTAAAATAAAAGAAGGGTGAAAGGAAAAAGGAAGAAAAAAAGAGATAAAGAACTAAAACAATAAAATAACTAGAATATTGAACTACTAATGAGTTTAACTCTTTATCAAATTTATAATTTTTCTCCACTTCATCTAACTACATACCGTGAAATACTCATTCAGTTGACAATTATAATAATTGAAAATTCATTCATATCACAATCTCCAAATTTAAGCCATTGAAAACTTGACGGTGAAATTTAATTTGGTGGTTGGCTATTCTAATTAATCTAGCGTTGTGAACCTGGGCTCTAGTTCCTTTAGAAGCAAGCATGCAAAGTACATTAATTGCAAAACTGCAAATGGTGTAGTACTCAATTGTGATACCACTGGTGTAACAACAATTACAATTAACTAACGATAGCAATTAAAATTGAGGTTTTCTTTTATAAGTTATCATCAATTGCTGTAACTTTAAACTAAATTCTAAAGGCTTCTAGCATTATCAATTCAAGGGATGCATTTTAATTAAAGTATACATGCTACCCGTAATTGTCGAAGAGAAAAGCCATCTCATTATGCAATAAATCAAACAAAACTAATTTTCTATCCCTTTCTTTCGACCTATTTTTCATCCGATTATGTATCACGAAACCCTTAATTAATTTTCCTTTTTTTTATTTTATTTGCTAAATTTCCAGTTTCAAAATTGCAGCCATTCACTCCGTGTTTTATTACATTCTCTCCACAGTCCATAGCTCCCAAAAACTCTCAAACTATGATCCAACGAATTCAGAAAATCATTCTCGGCAAAAGCCTTGATATTTTGAGTTTCAATTTCTTTCTTGAAAACAACCATTTTCTCGTAAAAAAAAGGAAAATAACCATTTTAAAATTTTACATAACAAAAAATCGAAAGTTACCAAAATCGGAACCGGAAAATAATTAGTTAAAAGCCACAACAAAATCAAACGCTAATTCGGGTCTAAATCATATAAAATAGGTTGTGATATCAAATGTAATAAAAATTATTCCAAGCATAATTTTATATAAATTTAGAACACCGATCTGAAGGCATGATCTTATGTGTTGGCATTGTATGTGTTGCACAAATCCTTAAAATCGATAACCAAATCTTTGTTTGCTTGATCACACACTCTATATACTAGGTTTTCAATGGGGCAAATAGTAGTAATAAATAACTTGACAATAAAGAAAACTTGATTTTGCTATTTATTAATTTTAGACTCCATCTATTATG
This sequence comes from Glycine latifolia, assembly GCA_013407115.1. Lineage (NCBI taxonomy): Eukaryota > Viridiplantae > Streptophyta > Magnoliopsida > Fabales > Fabaceae > Glycine > Glycine latifolia. The sequence continues at coordinate 29,529,511 of CM023947.1, read as the reverse complement.
ATCAGGTGGTTAGGTACACACTATTTTTTCACACTAATTAGAATTAGATGTCCAAAGCTGATAAATAATTAATCATATTATTAGTGAGCTTAAATATCATTAAATTTATGCTTTTTTTTACAAAACAAAATATTTCAATTAATTATAGCTGAAAAAATTCTAATAAAGAAGTTAAAAAGATTATAAAAATATAAGAATGATATTTTTTACATAAGTTGTTTAATGACTGATGTGGATCTAAAACGTTATTTTGTAGTAGTGCATTAGAGTATTTTTAGTGGTAGATCCCAAATTGGGATCTTATATCACTTTTTAGTAGACCTCATAGTGTCAAGTAGGATTTAAGATCTCTCAAGATCTCTTCCATTTTGTTCTTTAGTGATAGATCTCATTTGAGATCTTAAGGAGAGAGAAAAAGGAAAAAAAATTATTCTTTTTTGAACAATGTGCAGATCTTAAGGGTTCTTCTACAAGAACTCATTCTCCATATTGGAGATCTCTCTACCTCCTTTAGTGGAAGATTTAGTGAAGATCAGATCTTGAGCTCAAGATCCTTATTCAAGATCTTGCACTAAAATTATTCTTATATTACATTGAATCTCCAGACATTTGAAGCAAGTGTGCTTAAACGAAATTAATATTAGAAAATGTGACTTAAAATGTTTTTATTTTACACATCTTTCTCATGCTCAGTGGATTAAATAAACACATTTACTTAAAAATAAAATAAAAAAATCCCCATGTACACTTTAACCTGTTTATCATCAATCATGCATTCAAGTTGTGAAATTAGTGTTTCAAATTCTGTTTCGATTAGGAGCCTCTTTTAGCTCTATAGAATTTAAATTAAATCCTAATCTTTTCTTAAAAGCGTGTTACCTTTATTACCATACTTAATTAATGATTACGCATTTTAATTGACTGTGTACCAGTGTAAGATAATAAGCGCGCGAACAGCCCTCAAATTAAACATAGAAAGCATTAGATAATCTCCATCGAAACTGCAAATCTCATTCTAATCCTAATTGTAGTTGAGAATTCAAGTTAAATTTTTTCAATACTCGTCACCAAGTAGTTCTGACCTGTATATGCTTCAGTTTTGCAGGGAAAAAAACAAGAAAATTTTCAGTGCGTTGATATATATGTTAAAAAAAGTGAAGGTGAAACTAGCTTGGGATAGAGATCGTGACTAACGAGGGAGATCCAACAAAGAAAAAGAACTATCAAATCATATTAGTTGGGTTGGATTGTTATAATGGCTCCAACATAATTAAGCTTTTTCACATAACACATCTGATGGACATTAAAAGCATGGTTACTTTTTTTTTTCTCTCTCTAAAATTATTTGGTGAAAGTGAAAGTTGAGACTTTCTGTTCTGTGCTGAAGGAGAGGAGAGTGTAGAAGGGTACCAATTAATGTGTATCTGCAATTGGACGACATTGTGTAAATTGGGGGTTCAGTATTCTGCTAAGAGACATGTCATCTCTGAGAGTACGGTATATCAGTCCACAATTTTATCAATGAAAACAGCGTTTATTTAATTATTTTCTATAAAGGTTGCTAATATTTCATCAATTTAATAGTGGTCTCAAATAATTATGTAACTGCATTAAATTATTTAGAAGGTTACTTCTAACAATTTTATTCATTTGAGTAAGATTGGAACATTGTAATGCTAATAGTTACTTTTTTATAATAAAAAATCATAGCAAGTTTCATGATAAGGAAAAAATGAAATTGGCGATCAAACCTCCATATAACCGTTAATCAACAACCTTCAAAGCCACGAGATTCAACCTCAGCAATGTGCTGTCTCAAAACCAACAGAACCAATGACATGAACTCCTCAGTCCTCACTCACTTCACCCTTAAGATCTAAGCTCTAAAAAGAAAACAGAAGGCCAAAAAGAAAATGAGAAAAAGTCTTTTAAGTACTTGACTATATTTGGACACATACGTCTTACAGCTCATTCAGGTTTAAAGAACTGAATCAATGACATGATAAAAGCTGATGCTTTGCCCATTATAATGCTGTACTCCATTAGAATGCAAATCTAAATGGTGACTTATTCTGTCTTCCTTTTAGTGATTATGACTAAAGTTACCACTTAAATAACAGAGGATGTGGTCAAATTTAGGAAACTCTCCTTTGTGGATGGAGAAAGCCACCACAGCACCATAGTTCGAGTTAAAGGGGGGTGCGGTTCCATTTTTATTTTTTCATCATGTCTCTGTTGCTAGTATGCATATGTTATTATTCTTTTTTAATTCTTTCACAAGTTATTCTCATAATATTCTTTAAATCTTTAGGAAGTAACATAAAATCCAACCACATATAATATGCCAACTAAGTCACAATGTACATTATGATTCAAAATTGCAATCTGTTGTCTCTCTCTATACGGATAAATCAAACAAGTCTTTTGTTTTATATTCTGTTGTCATCACCATGTGAAAATGATCAACTTTTTACACGGGAGAGGAAAATGGTCCCTCTCTTTTCACAACACAGGCAGAGAGAGATAAGGGATTCCATTTCCAAGTACGTAATGAATGTTCATTGTTATTCGGGATGCCATGGAAGAGAGCACCACCTGAGTTTTGGGTTGTCATCCATAACATAATGCACTGACTCATATAGTAGATATTTGATCTATTGATACTTTAGGTAAGAAAAGGATTCCTCTTGGATTTTGATTGGTTTTCTTTGGTTTAAATGTTAAGATCAAATTATTGCTGTCATTTTTTCACTGCATTCAGAATGGTCCACACTGCTTACACTCCTTTTATTCCCCTCTCACCTCATCATTACTGTTAGCAACACATTCCAAAATCTCCTCCATTTTATTATTAACTAATTCCAGACATTCATTACCCCTGATTTGAGAAATTAAGGGATGTTTACATTCATTTCTCTCCCCTTAAAGAATGTAACCCAATCATAAACTCAAGTGATCTTTTAGAACCTTAATTTATTATAAAGAGTAGTAGATAATCATCGCAAATTAAAATTTGCAATTTTTACCAGAAAAACAATGAGAAAAAAAGAGCTAGCCCCATAAAACATTTCCTTTTTCTTGCTTTTCTTCGTTCGGTGAAAAGGACATGTGAATGCGCAAATGTGAAAATAGCCATACGAGAGAAAAGGTATACAATGTTATAAAGTATTGTTAAAATAAAGTGGTTTTTATCTTTTCTTCCCTGCAATTTTCTCATCAATGAGAAGTGTAATTATTGTCATCACATGACTTCATAACCTTTCATGAGAATCACATTAGGACAATTATGGGGTTCCACTTTTTTACACCTACAAATCCTCAACTACTGATAATTTTAGTTGGTAGAGACATAACGATATTATTATAATGAGGAATAAACTGTGAGTTCAATGCATAGTGCCTTAGTCATACACATACTACTTTATCTAATTCTTTCTCTCATCAGTACATAGAAAAAAGAAAAGAAAAAAAAACAGAAAACAAGGGGGAAAGAACCCTTAATTTCTTTAATGGCAAAAACATATTTGCGGGAAAACCTATTTTTCCTTAACTATTTACATTTTTTCAGTTAGAAGTATTCAAAATGATGACTTCTAAGCTGATAAGGCTGATCGCTGTCGGTTTTGCTAAGTTTTGGTAGCAAAACCCTACTCCTAATTTTGTTCATTTCACTAGGGACCTCAGGGGGCCTAACTGATCTAATTAAGGCCCAATTTACACCCTTGAAGAACTCGTGCCTTTTGATCTCAACAGAACCCATGCAGCTTCCAATTCTCTTACTAGGATTCTTCACCAACAACTTGCTTATAAGGTCTTGAACTTTCACCATCTCTTCAAACTCCTTGCTGCTGCTAACTGCAATTCTAGGGAAAGATAATGGCTGCTTCAAAATGTTGACGAGTGTTTTCTCATTATTTTCACCTTTGAAGGGTGTTCTACCATATAACATCTCATACAAGAACACCCCAAACGTCCACCAATCCACTGCACTCCCATGTCCTTGGCCCAGAATCACTTCTGGTGCCAAGTACTCGTGTGTCCCCACAAATGACTTGGACTTGGCATCAATAGGCTCAGCCACCAGCTCTGGATCATTTTCTTCCACCTCAACATTTTCCCTTATAACTGTTGTCACAGTCGCTTTCTTTTTCTTGCTTGATGACAAGAAACATGACAGCACAGGCTGCATGGGGGCAGTGCAGGCTGGCACAGATCTCTTTGTACTCTTGATGCTGCGTTCCAATCTGGTCTTGCTCCTTAACAGCTTCGGAACAACGTCACATTTGAGCGAAAGATCAAAATCTGTAAGCATGATGTGCCCATCCTCCCTCACAAGCACATTCTCTGGCTTCAAATCCCTGTACACTATGCCCATCATGTGAAGATACTCTAGTGCCAATAGTGTCTCAGCCGCATAAAACCTGTGTAGTGTTTTCCAAAATTTACCCCTACGTTAGTACCTTTATATAATCATAATAATATTAAGTTAATCAATTACACTCATTCAATCATTAACCATCATACACAGAACTTGTAAGAAAAATATTACCTTAAATGTTTATATTAAGATGATTTCTGATTAGTTAGTCAAATACAATTACTCATCTTTCAAATACAATTGTATAAGGTTGACATAATAAATAATTATTTTTTCAAAATAAGTGACTATTTTCTTTCTTGATTGAGAGAAGGTGAGCAAGTCTCAAATTTAAATTTTGTGAATGAGAAAAAATCCATCCATTAAAAAGGTGAAGAAAGGAGTAAAAAAGTGCTTACTTAGCGGATGTTATGGAAAAGCGCTTCCGGGGCTGGCGTTGGCGAGCAGCATACAAGTCTCCACCGGGGCAGAACTCCATGACTAAGCAAGAGTAATGAGAAGCGTCGAACTCAGTGTACAAAGTAGGCAAGAAGGGGTGATCAAGCATGGAAAGAATCTCCTTCTCCATCTCCGCTCTCTGCAGCTTCTTCCTTATAGCAAGTGCCTCTCTGTCCACCACTTTCATGGCATAAAAACACTGCGGCAGCCCCACCACGGGGTTCCTTATCTGGCAAAGGTACACGTTCCCTATGTCGCCGCTCCCCAGCCGTCGCAGCAGCCGGAAGTGGTCCAGCCCCACCTGCCCCTTGTCCCGCCGGAGCCGCCGCATCGCCTCCCATGCAGCCTGGTTCGCCTTGTGAGGCTTCGCGTGCGGGCTCTCCATGGTGGAGGAGCAGACGGAGACCGAGCTCCGGCGGCGCCGGCTTCCGAAGCTGAGGTTGGTCATCCAGCTCCTGCTCGATTCGGGTACCGTAATCGAAGAGGAGCTGCTGTCATAGTCGGGTTCATCCCGTGTGGTGGTGATAGTGGTGGAAGTATTCATGGTGGGTGCAGCTGGTAACATAACATGTACGTGTGAGACTTTTTGAAGGTGTGTGGGCTTCTTCACACTTGAATTTGTGATGAAGTGGGGTTTTTATATTGCATAAGCTAGCTTTTGTTGGCTTTGGTTCTTAGCACATGCGAAACCAAACGTGATGTGGAACAACAACTAATTAATAAAGTTACAAAGAGTTACTTTTGTTAAATTAATTCAATGGCATCATGTTGATTAAAATTGGTATTTGGTACTGAAACCAATTAAAGCCCATATTTCAGCAATGAAAGCTACACTTTCAATTTCAATATTCACATTTAATTAATTTTTCCATTCTGGTTTAATTTTTTGTGGTTTTATAAATTGACAGATTGTATGTATAAATAGCAATGGATGTACAGAAGGAATCCTTTTTACTGAATGAGAGGCTACAGGGCGGCAACATGTTGATCCTAGGAAGAAAAAATGTCAAAAGAAGAATAGTGAAGATTCCTAAAATATTAATATTCTTTGTGATAGGCTATGTATAGGATTGAATGAATCTTTAGATTTTATGCGAGCTAGTATTTTTGTAGGTCATTCGATTTTTTGCTTTGTTCAAAATTTAGATTTTTCTTTGAGAAGGAGTGGTGTGAAGAGGGCATCAAGGTATTTTCTGGATCGTCCTCACGTTCTTATCTCGTGGGATTGTATGAAATGTGACGACCAAAAGGTGTAGCAACTAAGCTTTTGGTGTTGTTTATGTTGAGGCATGTTCGCTCAGTCACCAGGCCTTCTGCTGACGAACCCACTAGGTTTTGTTCTCTCAAAAGTGATTTCCCAAAAGGAATTCATAAACTCAACTATTCCATTGTCTAAGTTTTATATATATCATGTATTCTGTTAATTTGAGGTTATATATATTTATATGTGTCTTAATTACCCTCACACGAGTCACTCAAGTTAAGTTTAAAGAAAAGAGTTTCTCTGTTGTCTAAGTTTTAATGCACCCTTTTCTTTTAAAAGATGTTAAAAAATTAGTTACAAAAAGATTAAGCAAATTAAAACGAAATATTTGTAGTGTGAAACAGTTGGATGAATAGTGAGAGAAGATGGACAAGGAAATATTTTTATGCACTTGGATGAATAGTACAATTTAATTAGATGAAAAAACTTAGAATGTTTGCAGTGCGAAGTAGTTGGATGAATAATAAGAGAAAAAGCACAAGTATATATATTACACTTGGACGAATAGTATAATTTAATTAGATGAAAAGTGAGAAAAAGAGAAACAAATATATTTTTTAAAATTTAGAAATGATTTTAGTTTAAATTTTGCTCCGATGGACAATAGTAACCAAACATGTTATGCACTACATTTTGAAACAATTTTCATGTTGTTGGAAACCAAGTTTTAGATTTATGAAAGTGGAAATAATGCATGAGAAGACGTGTGTGTAAAAAACATGAAGTTATTGGTAATATTTTTTTAATATCAACATCAATAATACTATTAAATGATAGATGAATTTAATAATAAATATGAAGAAATTGAATAAAAAATATGAGAAAAAAAGGAGAAATAAAATAAAATTATTATGATAAAAAAATAGTTAAGTGAATTAAGTTTAATGGATAATATCATAAATTTATATTTTATTTCAAAAATACTTATAATATATTTAAAACATTACTCATAATTAATTAAGAATATTGTTTTCCGAGCAAGGAGTATAGTAAATTTTTTAGCATGTTTGGTTCAACTTTATCAAGTTAGAAGCAACCATGTTTAGCTTCAACACTCTTTCAAATATGTGGAATTTTTCACATATATACCTTTGAAACATACTCTTTTTAAAAAAGCAAAAATTTCTATAAATCAATATTTTTTTATAAATATTCGATTTAAACCAAAATAGCATCAACTGATATATATGAAGAATAAGTGTCTTATATATTTTTACAATAAATTAATATATTTTAAAAAGAAAACATAAATAATATAAAATAGTACTAATTAAGTTACAAATTGCACAAATCACAATTAAAAAGTTTTTTTTGGTAATATAATTTTAATGGGACCTAAATATGTTTTAAGTCCCTATAATATATTGTTTTTTATTTATTTTGGCCCTTATAAAATTATATTTTTTTAAAATATCTCCTGTAAAATTTTGTTTTTTAATTTTAGTCCTTGTTATTTTGTCCTTGTATCCAATATGGTATTTTTTTTTCTTTTGTCATTATAACATATATGTAAATCATTTTCTTTTTACTTCCTATCAAATATTTTTTAAATAGACTAATTTAAAATGAACAAAATATTATAAGAACTAAAACAAAAAAAAGAGATGTATTATAGGGATTAAAAAGAACAAAGACCAAAATTTTAAAAAAATGAAATTATACGAGGACTATTTTGAAAAAATAATTTTATAAGAACTAAAATACATAAAAAAAATATAAGAACCAAAAATATATTAAATAATCCCACCACCATGTATGTTAATGTACCTATTGTTGATCAAAACAATCCTTCCTTTTCTTTCTTATATGTTTCTTACATACAAAATAGGTTTTATTTAAGAATAATATATATTTCTTATTATTATAACAACAAACATATAATTAACCAAGTAGTTGATGAGCTGACTAAGTTTGACCATTCTCTAGATGGGAGAATTAAGATTTTTGAGTTTATTCGTTCTTTTTTGTATAATGTCATTTAGACAAATGTTTCCTCAACCATGTTTTTTTGTGATTTTTAGTGCTTACTTGGGGTTTCCTTTTTTTATTTAAAAAATACTTATTTACTTCTCGTATAAAAAACAGAACTAGTTGTCAATTTATGTCATCCTCAATCTTAAAATTCTGTAATTTTTGGGGGTAAAAATAGTAAAACAATAGCTTGTGGTGCATAGATGATTATACATAGATTATGAGATGAATACAAGACATAATTTTCTTCTTTTCTTTATAAAAAAAAGGGTCTTTTTTTTATCACCGTTTAATAATAGTGATAATAGAAAAAACCTCATAAAGGTAGACGGTCAAAAGCACCCCCTCTTTGTGTGAAAGCTTGTGCGACCGCAAATCAAGAACATTTTTATTTTTTAATTTTCTTTTGGAATAACAAAGAAGAAAGCAGCAGCAGCATGCAGACGACATCGTAAACTCTGCCATGGATGGTTCTTTTTGTCTGATCAGCTGATTAGTTGAACTCTTGTTCAAGGATATGCATTCTTTCATGTTAAATAAGTAACGTCATGTGATATTAAAGAAAAAGACACACAAAACTAATTAAAAAAGAAAATAGAAAAATTGAATGAACAAAACAGAGCAATAAATTGTTACCCATTATTCCCTGCAAAGAAATAGTACTGAGGAATAAGGATGCACGAAGAACCCGTGCCCCAAATTGAATTCACCACCCCAATTTAAATCGGGATGGGAGGGTAGCAAGTATATAACATTATTAATATTATAGCTTATTTGTCCGTATATTAATTATGTAATTAATTATACATACGGTACAGCGTAGTCATCTTATAATTTATGGTATCCTTGCAAGACATGTGAAGCAATTACCTTTGTAGGGGTCTGGGTTGGCCACTTACTTTGGTCCATACCCGCGCCCACCTCACAAATACGAAATATATCTGTATATACTTTGTCAAAAGTGGTGCACTGCTGGTACAACTCAATGATGTAATATTAATCATGATTCTTAAAATGCTCTAGCTAGAGTTTGATTTTGAATTGAACCTGTTTTGATTAAATGTTACATGCATGCAAGACAATCTGATATTGTTAAATAATGTGACATGTTGCTGTAATGTTTATTTGAAGTGAAACTATAATATGATCCATCTTATCAAGCCTCATGTTTGTATTGCATTATCTTGAAGTGAAACTATATTATGATACCACTTCATTTCATTTTCTGCAAAGGCATGGATGCACCATCATGCTCCTCACTTTTCAAACTTTATACATCAGTCAACAAAGACATACCCCCAATCTTCTTTTTTCTCAAAGTAGACTAGCTGTCACGTATCCCATTTCATTTTGTTGATCTTGTGGACCCATAAAAGGTCTTTTTTTTTTACCCCCTATTATATTAATAATCATGCATGGCTCACAAGAACAAGAAAATAAATTCAAGCACAATGTAATCAGGCAACAAATGCGAGGATATGGGTTGATTTGAACCGAATTGGATGTGTTGGGATATGCATGTTAAACCAGATCTTGTTTCCCATTTGATGGGATGTGTCGTTTTGTGATTCTACAGGATACACTTTGAATTCTTGCTTCTTGCTATTCGTATAAGGCAAATAATTCTAATCATTCTAGTGTGTGTATCAGGAAGTACACAAATAATTTCTTGTTTTTTGTTTTCCATTTCTCTCTTTTTATCTGCAAGATCTTGTCGCTTACACTTTTGGTTACAATTCTGGTAGCAGACCCAGCATAAATTGCAGTCAAGAAGAGAGGCAAATATATAGGAAGACTCGAAGCTCCATCACTTGCTCCATAACATTCTTCTCCCCAGACCTTCAAAAGTCCCATCAACTACCCTTTACTGACCCACCTTTATGATCCCTACTTGTTTGCATGCTAAAAGGAAAAGAACCCACAAAGAAATTGGTGGGAGGGAAAAAAGGCACAAAACACTAAGATAAGAAAAAGAAAAGTAAAGCTAAATAAATGTCACTTGTATTGGATTGAATTACCACCAAGCACGTGGAATAACTCGCATGAGATTAATTCAATTTAATCGGTTGTTTTGAATTTAAGTTTCAAATATCTAATTGTATTAGATATTTAAAAGAAAATCCTTATCACACTTAAGGATCGATCTTACCTGTTTTAAATAGAATTACCTCAAGTGAAAGATACATATGGCATACCAAAATGTTGAATAAAATTATATATGGAAGCAACTTATGGATGCCATAAAAGGAAAAAGAAAAGGTTCAGAAAAGTCCAAAGATGACTTGGCTTAATTAATTTTATGTTTTCTAGAGATATTGGAGGAAGCCACAATTAATGATCTAAGATTTGAAGTGTGCTTCGTTGTTGAGTTCTACATTGAAACCTGCCACTCACTCTCAGCAATACTGATAATGAATTGGCAGAATGTGACAAATTTAACGACATAGAATGGCGAGAGTTTAACTGCAAACGAAGAGGAAGCAGAAACAACCAACTTTAACATCTCTCAGAGCAGAGAATTCAGAGTTCCACTCCTTTAATAATTTGCTGAATACACTGAACAAAGCGTGGGCAATCTGGCAACCGTGCAATGTAATGAATCACATACAAGAATATAAAGAAGAAGCAGAAGTGAAATTGAGAATCTGCACCTAAAATTAAGCGTTAAAAAAATTCTGCAACCATATTATATTGGGGAAGCATAAATTTCAGTGAAAAGTGGACCAAGTGTAGAAGGACACGTACGGAGGCATATAACGGGAAAACAGCAGTGGCAATCTTATGCGATCTTGATTTGTTGTTGTCTGGGACATATCATAATGGGCATGGCAGCTTCTGCTCATGGGGTCCAAAGTTTTTATATCTATTTTTATTTCCTGTTTTATATGTGAGTTTGAATTCAATGCCCTTAAAAGGGGGATTATGCATGATAAGATAAATTGATTTAGTATAAAATTAAATGTGTTTTTTTTATTTATCTTTTTAATCTTATTTAAATTTTATTTATTTTTACTTCTTATATTTAATATAAATAATGTTTTTATTCTTTCCTTAAGAATAAAAGCTACATAATTGTTTAACTTTTAAAATTAAAAACAAATAAATGGTGGATAGTAAGTAAGGATGACATAATGAGTCTGACTCGATGGACTAGTCTATTTAACCCATTGAAAAAAGTGGACTAGATTGACACTATCAACCCACTTAATTAAATGGGTCGGGCCAACCTGACTCACTAAAATTGTGGGCCAAAGCCGAGTTAGCCCACGGGACCAATGGATAAATGAATATTAAGATAAGAATGAATGAGAGGTTGAAAGTGAGTGAGAGGCTGAGTTGAGAGGCAAAGTCTTAAAAGTGACTCCAGACTCCCCATAGTCCCGCTCCCGCAAAGAGAGACTGAGAGGCACGGTCGCACCCGCAGTGCGCAGTCCCGCTTCGGCATTCCTCGGTGACTCCGGACTCCTCTGTCTCAGCGTCTCCTTCCCCAGTCTGCTCTGGCGCAATCACTTATTCTTTTCCATCAGTTGTTTGACTATCTTTTTTTCCACGGGTTAGTCTTTTGCCTACAATAGAAACTTGCACACTTGATTCCACAACTTTCTTGGTGGATCTGACCACTAGCTTCTCAACATGTTTTAGAGCCATTGACTATTATTCTTTCTCTTACCCTTCAAGCATTTTTTTAGAAATTAGGAGAGTAAGTAACTAATTGATGAGTATGTTAATAGAATCAGCTAAAACCTTCAGGGGGTAATAATGAAAAGAGAGGGAGACAAGAGTAGATATTTAGAATATATATACATTTGACTTTGTGACGGGTTATAGTCCATAAATCAATAGAATATGCATTGATTATTAAATCTGTTGTGAGTATCCAAGTGTCTCATCTAAAAGATTAAAACAATTCTATAGTCCCTAAACTTTGGTAAGCATTAGTCAATTTAGTCTCCTATATATATAACACAAAATTAGTATTGTGTGTATCAATTACCTCTAACAAAGAGTCTCATGTTGCAAGTTAGATGCCAACATGATGCTTACATTAGTGTGTGTGTGTGTGTGTGTGTGTGTGTGTATCAATTACCAATAACAAAGAGTCTCAATTTGATTAGCTAACTCATGCACATGCAAATGTGTTTTAAGGCAAGTGAATCGCACAAATAATTAATATATAAGGATTGAGTCTTTAAAGACTATTTAGTTCTATGAGACAAAACTAATGGTTTCTTACTAGCTAGCTTCTTTTATTTGGTCATATATCTTGTGTTATATCATTTGGCCTTTAGCTTTTCTCTTATAACTAAGCCATTTATTGTTCCTGTCTCAACAATTTTCTATGAAATGAACATCCTCAATGAAGTCTTCTAGGAAAGATAGACATGGTCAAATCTTTGTAGTCTATATCATTGGGAAATTTCTTGATTAATAATAAAATTCCTTCTCTTCTTTCGTAGCTTGAAAGGGATTTGGGTAATTAAAAAAAATTCTTTGTTTTACTATAGTTCAGAGAGGTAGATAGACATTTTGTTTTTGGAACTTTTCTATTCAAAACTATCTTCTATTTTGGAGTAGACTATTTATGTTTCGCATACACTACTCTTTGATCACCATACATACATACATACATACATACATACATATATATATATATGCTCAAATATTATTGGCTACTGCTTTAGAATCTACTTATAATAGTTACAGCTTGGTTTTTCTCCTTCATCCATGACTTGAGTTTGCTATGGGGATTAATTCAACAGAAATCCTTTTTTGCATACAAGGTAGCAAGCATGTGCCAGTGATTTTGTACTGCTTATAGCTTTTGTCTTTGGAGCATGATAAAAGTTTCATTATATTGTTATTTTTCTTATTCTTTTCTTCCTGATTTTCACACACATGAAGCCTATATAAATATAATGATGTTGTTGTATGAATATATACTTGAAATATTGTTATGATTTTGATTGGTTTTTCCTCATTTTGGTATCTTAGCATACTAGTGTTTGAGGTTTAATTTATGTTTTTATTGTCCTAGCAGTGAGAGGTGTTTACTAGGGGTTCTAGAGGTTTGTTTAGAAATTAGGAGAGTAAGTATGTAATGCAGAAAAACAAACACATTTGCAATTTTTTTTAAAGAAAAATCAAATTGTTCAATGTTGTGTAACATAAATTTTAAAACTTTATAACATTTGTATTTTTTTATAATTTTTTGTCCTTTTTTTATAATTTTTTAACTTTTTTATTTATTTTTAGGTGGACTGACCTGCTAGCCCACTTTGCAAAGTGGGCCAGACCGGACCATTTTTAGTGGCTGGCCCACTTTGCCAACCCTAATGGTAATGCTTAAACTTAAGTAAAAATTTATCAATTACAATGCTAAAACATTCTTCTATTTTATTTAACAATTATATTTTATATTATTTTATTTTTACAAAAGTTAATTTAGCTTTGTAATACAAATTAAAATTGATATCTATAGACTTAAATTATATAAATAAAAGCAAAAAAATACCAAGTTGAATAGCTTGCATACTTGTAGCTTCTACATATATAAATAATTTGTCAACTTATATTGTGGGTTGGCCATGTTTAGAATAGCCTTTAGCTAGACTTTAAATAAAAGGTTCGGGTCCATGGGTTGCCTATGAAACCTACACCTCGCATGCTATACGGGACTCATTTTTTGAGCCTGTTTTAAAAGTGGGACTTTTGGCCCCCACATAACCCACGAGTTATACGGGTTTTACCCACAGGTTAAGCAGATACATAGTTTTAAAAACTAAACCGACCCGGCCAGTCCGATCAAGAACTAGGGCAGTCATGCCAGTGGATCAGGGATGCATTCCGCATGGATCAACCTGCAACGGCCTAGCCGAGTTTATGGTCCAATCGCTAACCTGGACCAGATTGCTATATTAAAAAAAACGCTGAAGGCAAGCTGAACGACGTCGTTTTCTTATTAGGTTTTCAAAATCAAAAGTTCAAAGCTCTCTCTGTGTCTCTACTATTCGAAAGTTCCAATTCCTTCTTCCTTCCAATTTGCGCTGCTTCCGTTTCGGCCATGCCGCTTCCGGCTTCGTCCGCGCCACTTCTGGCTTCTAGCAGTCGCGTCCGTCTTCGAGCAATCTCGTTCACGCCTCTTCTGTCTTGGTTCGTGCCACTTCCATCTTCGAGCAGTTGTCGTCGCAGCTCCCACTCTAAAGAGGTATATTTAGAATATGAAATTTCATGGCCACCCGAAACCTCAGAGATAAGACTGTTTCTTCTTTCTATCGGCTTTCATGGCCACCCCCTATATTGTTATGATTTATGTACGTTATATGATGCCCTTTATAGTTTATATTACACTGTGATGACAATGAACATTTTGAGTAACAGTTGCTAAAACTTTGTGAACCACGGCTTCATATTGAGTTGATGATTGCATCCAAACATAAAATGAGTATTTTATCAATTCAATACTAGCTATGTTATACTTTAAGTAAATCAATAAATGTAATTGGTTCAAGTAAAATCTTACCAACATCACTTTCTTCAAAAGTATTTGCGGTCTTCCTACAAATATTTAAGTGACGTTTTAACTCAAGTTTCAATTTTCTTCCCACCCCTACTAAATCTTTCTTACAACCCCTGCATAGAGCTCTATCATTAGACAATCTATCAAAATAATTATATAAAGAAGATATAACTCCCATACCCCTCCTTTTAGAATTACTAGGCTCAGGCCACCCTCAACCTCTTTTGACGATATCTCTTCATTTTCTTCATTGTTTATTTCATCCACCATATCAACATTATCATTTATGGAATCATGATAGTAATCCATATTTCAGAACAAAGCTAAAACCAATTCAAAATATATATTTCCAATTCAGTAATAATTAAATAAGTAACATGCATTCAAAATATATATTTCCAATTCAATAATCCATATATATTTCTTTTTATAAATATCTATATCCTCCGTACGTGTCCTTCTACACTTGGTCCACTTTTCACTGAAAAAAGGGTTCATTGGTCTTTTACCTTTTGTTATATTTGGTAACAAAAAAATTAAGGTACAGTGTCGACCCAAACCACTTGCGTTCGTGCACGTTTACGACGTGTCGTTTTGCTAGTTTCGAATTTCAACATCATCCTCTGTTGTTGCAACTTGCACAAACTCTTCAGCGGTGAAAGTACACTGAAGAAGAACGCATCTTCTTCGATGAAATGAAATTCGCAATTGCCAAGAATCCCATTAATCTTCTCAACTCTCAGGGTTCGCTTGTTCTTTTTCGTGCTCCTTCCGTTGCTCGAAATTTACTTCACGCTTCGAGCTCCAAATGGACACGCAGCTCCAATCCCCTCAGCTTTTCGTTTTCTTCTTTGAGAGTTTCGGTTTCGTGCGCTTCTTCGTCCTCGACTGTGTACGGAGGTTGGGACGATCTTGGCAGTTCCGACGCTCCTGGTGAGTCCAACGCGCTGCGCAATTTTCTCGTTTCTATCGGAATCGATGATAGGAAGAACGTTTTCGTGTTCCTATTGGGCCTCGTTTGTGCGTTGGCGATTTCTAGGGTTAAGGTTTCTTCTATTGTCGTTCTTCCTGCTTCCGCGTTGGTTTTCGCCGTTGGTTTCACGGTTGGGTTTTTCCGAAACGGAACGTTCGGTGAGGTGAGGGCGAGTGGGAGTAAGAGGAGGGACAAGGAAGAGAATTCGAATTGGAAGCTGTCTTCGGTGAAATTGAGGAGTTTGGTGGAATTTTTTGACGAGCTTGATCTTGTGGTCGATAACTTGAAGAATGATGTACAAAGTGCTATTAGGGATAATAAGATTCGAGTGGATGATTTTTATGGTTATGTTGAAGTCACGGATAAGATTAAAATTTCAGGTAAGAATGCTAGGGATGTTGTTAGGGGTTTAATTGATAATGAGGTAAACTCTAGTGATGTTTTGGTTGAGAACCATAAGAGTGGTAGAAGAAAGAAACAAGTTGGAGAAAGTGGGTACCAGATGCTACAGTCTTTTAACAGTTTGTTTGGGGAAAATTTGTTTAGCTCCAATCCCACCAAAGTCAGAGAAAATGTTAAGCAAGAGGCAGTGGATAGAACGTCGGATCAAACTAGAGGAAATGGTAATGTGCCTCTAGTTGAAGACAGGGCTTTGAATTTGGTGGATGATCTTAAGGGAAATTGTAAATTGGATCTGGATCCTTCTCAAGACTCATCTACTAACTCTGTTTTGGATATGCACAAAAATGGAAGGATAAGAACTACTCCTGAGGGAGAAAATGTTGGCTTAGGGGACATTCGGAGAAGCACTAACAAATTCTTTGATGATAAAGAGTATGGTTACAGGAACAAAGGATTGAGGTTCACAAATAATCACAGCTTCTCTTTGAAGATGGATTCCAGCAGCATAACAGACATGTGGGAATCCCAAGACAGCCTGATTGATTCTGAGAGCTTTAAAGTCAGAACAAAACACATGGAAAGTGAATCCTCTTTTTTGCGTGAGCAGCTGCTCAATGGAGGTCATGAGACTTTCAGGTCTTCTCACGACAAGAGGGAGGGTGGATGTGACAGGTCTCAGGATAACAATGATACAGTGAATTACGATGATCATCGCCATCTTGCAGATGATTTGTCTGCACATAAGAATGAATTCAATTCCCCTTCATCTACAAAGATTTCGGATGATGTGATGTTTGATAGGTATCTTGCTGAAGCAACAGACCTTCTAAAACAAGCAAAAGAGTTTATAAAAGGTAGGCAGGGTGAAGAGCAAGCTGAAATCATGTTATACAGGTCCGCAAACTTACTATCCAAGGCTGTGGAGTTGAAGCCCATGAGTTTGTTGGCTGTAGGCCAGTTAGGAAACACTTGCCTTCTTCATGGAGAATTGAAGTTAAAGATTAGTCGTGAATTGAGAACTCTTCTTTCTGGGGGCATCCAACCATCATCTGCCAAACATAGTAGAATATTGAAGGGACTGAGGAATAAAATCAATAGTAAAGAGGAAGTTGCACCATTTCTTATTGATGTTTGTGAAGAGTGTGAAGAGCTACTAGTGGAGGCAGGCAGAAAGTATAGGCTGGCGTTGTCAATTGATTCAAATGATGTGAGAGCCCTGTATAATTGGGGCCTTGCTCTTTCTTTCCGAGGCCAATTGATAGCAGATATTGGTCCGGTATACATTATTCTTGACATCATTAAATTACCTGTTTCAGTTCTTCAATTGATTTGTTAGGGTGGTGTCATTGCTCATTAGATTGCATGTTAGGATGCTGCTTTCCTTCATTTATGTTTAGCCATAATGACATGTACAATTTCATTAGCAGCTAAATTCATCCTATAAATTAGTAATTTGTGTCTAATTTGATAATAGCTTCGGTGACTTGAATGTTTTCCTGACATGAATTCTTCTTCCAGTTTGCTATGCTGACATTTATTATACATTCTGTTTCTACGTCAATGTTTGATTAATCTTCAAATACCACAGGGTGCTGCTTTTGAGGCTGAAAGAGTGTTCCTGGCTGCAATTGACAAGTTTGATGCTATGCTGTTAAAGGGCAATGTTTATGCACCAGATGGTATTATGTCTATTTTCCTGAATTTGTCATTTATAATTCTCAGATACAGGTGCAACTAGAGAATATTATGCTGACAGATTCTCCATAAAAGTATATAGCCTTCTATCAGTTCTATGAACCATTAGAATTTAAGGTCATAAAGCATGTACTAGCTCAAAATAATTCTATAAAAGATGTCTTTGTTGTAATAATGACATTATTAAGAATAGGAAGTTAGGTCTTTATGAAATACACATGCATTATATCTGAGATAAGCACACAATTTTAGGTATAACCTCACATGAGTTGCTAGCCATGTTTAATGGCATCATGCTCTTCGAAAATATTTGTGTGGAAAATATTTTCTCCTGGATATCAAGCTATTCTTGTGTGGCATCTCACCCTTTTTTTTTACCTTTCATATATCCTTTTTATGACGAAAGTGTTTCCCAAATCCTGTTGTTATGTTTAAGTTTGATTTTAACATGTTGAATTGCAGCTTTGTTTAGATGGGGTGTGGCATTGCAGCAGCGATCTCGCCTAAGGCCAGGAAGTAGTAAAGAGAAGGTGAAGCTACTGCAGCAAGCTAAAAGGCTATATGAAGATGCCCTTGATATGAATTCCAATAACGTGCAAGTAAAAGACGCCTTATCCTCATGTCTCGCAGAGCTTAATTATCGACAGTTTTAGCCAATTCATGGAAAGAGTTACCCAGGAGAATCATTTTGCTTCCAATCTCTTGTTTGCAATTATGTGTTATATCTACCGTTCATCCAGCACCTGCGGCAGGTATATTGGCCTTTGACACAAATGAGTTTTGGTTCCCAGTGTCATCGTCTCTCTACTGATTCTCCCTAGAATCAGATAAAGACCGCACGTATAGTAACTGTAATAATAAGGTTAAAATGTAACCATTTCTGCTTTGCATTTTTGTATCATAAAATTCCTGTATAGGAAATAATTTTATCCATGGACAGTCATGGTTTCATTATAATTGTTGGTATAGGAAATAATTTCTGACACGTGGTTTCTTTGTTGTGATACACATGTTTCGATTATCATTCTTCTAAAGCATGTTGGGAAAGCGTACGTGACAGCCACGACAGTAAAATTGCTCTGCTACCCCCTTTAGTGGCCAGGCTTGGTTTGGAGCATGGCTTTTTCCGGAGACAATTGTTTCAATTTTAAAAACTCTTAAAAATTCACTGAAAATGAGTGATTATTGTTTTAAGTAATCTGAATCTAATAAGTATTGTCATATTTTGTTAAATATTTAATTAATTAAAGAAAGAAAAGATCAACTAAATCTTATGTTTTTATATAATATATATAAGTTTTCACATAAATATTCTGTGTTTTTTTCCTTAACCATTATTTTAATGTGTCAAAATTTGTCACTTAATAATAACTAGTATTTTATTTTTGTATTGCAAAGGATAAATATTTATTTTATATAGTTATAACTTTTATTAATTAAATTCCTTTGAGTATATAAAATCATATTATAATTAAAATTTGAAATAAAAAATATTATTGAACACATAAGTTATATTCTAAATTTATGATTAACATTTTATAATATAATACAATGTTATTTTTTAACATTGATATTAAGATATAGATTAAAATTCAATTTATATTAAAGATATTAAAAATAATATTCCTTAATTTAAGTTAACTATTTCTAAAAGCGCTCTCATTGGATAACGACAACTAAAAATATTCTCGTTTAAGTTAACTATTTTAATTTATATATATAGGATTTTCGGATACATGTACAAGCCTTAAGATTTTTAGGTGATTCTAACTTAGTACACTACAAAGTCAAATTAAGAGGGAAGTTAAGAATTTATACAATTTTCTTAATTTGATTTTGCATTGTAATAAATTCATGCTACTGTGATTATATAATTTTATTTGAAAAGCTTATGCATGAAGACAAAATTTATATAATAAAGTACTTAGGCAGTTCAAAGAAGAAATGAAATTATTAATCACAAATAGAAGTTAAATTTCATATTAAATATCATAGTAACAAACATTAAGTGCGATATAATTCTTATAAACTTTCATGTATTTGTTCCATCTGTTCACAAAATGCAATATTTAAGGTGATTAAATATAATGGATGGAAAATTCTTATTCACTAAAGTAATGAATAAAATATTTCTCTAATAACTTTAAATGTGATGTATAAAGAATAATAAAGCTTTCCAAAACTTAAATTATATTAATTTATTTATTTTAAAAGAATTATTATTATCTTATTTTTCATTTTCTTATAATTTAATGATTCAATTTAAATGAATAAAAGATATATTATAATCATTAGATCAACGTCAATCTTATATTTTTTTTCATAAAAATTTAGAGTAAAAATCTCACTCTAATTTTTTACATCATCTTATACTATTAATTCATATAAATATTATATAAAATATATTATATACTTATATTACAATAAAAGAAGTAATTACAATATATAAAATCCACCAAATGATTTATTTATGAAATATATAATTATATGTTTTTGATTTATATGAATATTATATATATATATATATATATATGCGATTCTATATTATATAATATAATTACAAAAAGGTCATTACAGTGGGTAAAACCATATGTAGTTACCTAATTTTAATTTTTATATAATTTTCGATGTTATTAACAAAATAAAAAACACGCACTCTTCTTCCCCCGTATTTCTGAGGATATATACTTCGCAAAACTTCTCGTCCTCCCCCCAAATCGTTTTTCACTGTACAAGCTCCCAAAGTCACCCGCTACCTCCGATCTCCCGCCGCCGCATCCCGTTCCCGATCTTCCACCTGTTTCAGTCGCGAGCCACCGCGCCAACAGCGCTGTTTCTCCACGCATTTCAGCAGGCCACCACCGCGCCACCCAACCACACCCACTGCGCCCCCCATTTCTGGAGAAGTATGTACAGAAGTTTCTCTGGTGCTTAATTATTATAAATTCCAACAAAATTGAGTTTCTTCTTCCTATTATCTGCTTGCTTCATTCATTCTCTTAATTAACTTAGGTTCCTGCTTTCCCCTTCTCCGTTTGGGGCTAAATCTACAACTATATATATATATATATATATATATGTATATATTAAAAAATTCAAAATAGGTAAGAAAAATATATTAAATAGCAGTCATCCCGCTATCCGCTATCCCACTTTAGGAGTCGACCACTCCGCGCGCGATGACGGGATTGACAACTATGTATTTTGCATATAGATATTAAATTAGTACATTGAAATATTGTTCTTTTAATTAATTACTTTTATAAATTAATTGTTTTGTTATTTGTCTCTTGAATGTTGTAGGTACACTTGGAGCAAATCTTGAGAGAGGAGGTATACATAAAAAAACGCTTAAATTTGTATCTTTTAAATGTTGTTGGTTTTTTGTCTCTTGTATGTTGTATGTGATGTGTTGTTTGTTAGGATCAGTTGAGCTTATTAGGGTGTGATCCTGTGTTTCTCGCGGGGTGCTGGTTGTGTGTATTCATCTTGGTCATGATAGAGTTATAGGTGTCAATGAGTTTTTCCTTGTTTCTCCTCAAGATAGTCTTGTATTTTTGGACAGGATTCTAATTAAGTCTGAATTGCCTATTGATGATATGAAACGTGTGTTAGGATATGTAGGTACACATTTAAAACTGTATGACAGGACTCAAGGTCATTTGAGTTCAGTTTCTATGCATTTAATGTTCATGCTTGCTTCTTGGTGGTTGAACCAAAAAAGGCATCTATAAAAAGGATTGGGTTTGGTTTTGTGCCTAAAGTATCCATGCACATTCCTAACTGAAAAAATAGCCAGCCAACAATGGCTTGACGGTAAGTTCTATGCCGATAATATCACAATTTGATATATTTCCCCCAATTGTGCATCTCCACACCTGGGTTTCTTCTTCTCTTGGGGGCAGGGATGCAGTCTGCAAATATTTAGCAGGCAATGATATAAAATAACACTGGGTAAATGCATTGAATTTTGTTACTTTTTTCCCTGAAAGGTTGTTCAGTATATGGTCAATGGAAATTTGGAATAGTCTAAATTGTGTTGCTGATGTATTACAAGATTCCAGCAACATGCCAAATTGCCTATTTTACAGATTGTGTAGTGGATAAAGGAGAAATATGGAGGACGGGAAAAACTATTATTTGTGACTATACTGAAGATGTTTTCTTCAGTGTTTTAAGGTTGATAATATTGTCTTGTCTCAATTGAATAATTTAAAATTTTAATAAATACTCCTGTAATTAACCTTTTTGGAAAATGCTATCTTCTATTGTTATAACATAAAAATTACAATAATTGGAAGGGTATCGTTAGATATGAAATCATTCGTTAGTTTTCAATCAATAGCTTTCATAATTCATGTTGAGTTGGGCTTGTACTTTTAGGAACTCTTGACTCTTGAGCCCGCTTCACGCCACAGCACGGAAGGTGATAGGGTTTTGTGGAATATTCTGGGAAAAACTTTCCTAGAAAATGGACGATGGCATGCAATTGCAAATCTCCCTTGACAAGCTACCAATCAAGCGCTTGGATTCCATTGAAGAAAATGGAATTGAACGATTCCCACCGTATGCTTCCTTTCTTCTCCTCTTCCTCTTTCTCAATCTTTTCTCTTAAATGTTTCCTAATGCAGATGCCATTTCAAAAGTATTGATAGGAGCAAGAACATTGAACCCTAGTTTCTGTTTGCATTTGTTTCCTGTGACTTCTCTCCTCATTTGTGCACTTGTTCGTGCTTTTGTGTTATTGCAGAGATTTGGATTACGATGAGAAACGGCTCTCCCTAATTAGGCGAATTGACTTCGCTTGGGCTGTTGAGAAGGATGAGGAGAAGAAGAAGAAGCAGAAGAGCTCAAAGGAGACCTCAACGCCATGGCAATGGCAGGGCATGGTAGAAAATTTGCAGTTGGCTAATCAGGAGCTCTCTGTCATCATAGATCTCATTAACACTGTAAGTAATGCATGTTTACTCTGTCATTCATGGGAAAAACCTCAAGTAAGGGCTTCCTATGGAACATTCTTTAGAATAAAATGCCTGTATGTGGCTTAAAGGATACTGTGTTAGTTTCTTTCATCAAGGAATGGAATACAGTGTTGAGAGAACTTTTATGAATGTCAACTTACAATGCCAGAGAACTAACAATCATGCCATTTGACTGTAACATCTTTGCATAATGGGTGGCAACCGTGTTTTGAATTTTGATTAAGATTTTTCTTGGAGTTTTTTGGTGTGGTACAGTTGTTTATAGTGTAAATCTGTAACTGTGTAAGTTATGTGCAGTTTGAGAATACTTGATGTTATGTTCATATTATTGTTTTTAGGTTGAAGCAAATGATGCAGTAACAGTGGCTAGCATGACAAGACCAAAACTATTACCAAATGAAGCTTTGTCTGACCTGGCTGTATCTGCAGCCACCAAGCTGCAATGTTACCGCGTAAATATTCTTCTATGTTCTTTTTCTTTAAAGAAAATTTGCACTGATGTTTATTTGAAGTTTTGTTTATGTTCATAATAGTAAGTCAAGAATCAAGATCTCCTCCTTTTTTCAATGTAGTAAGTTGTAGCAAGTTTATTTGTTTAAATAAAACTTGTAGCAACTTGAGTCTCGTAAAACTTGTTAATGACAATCACAATTGGTTGCTGGGATAAACAATGAAATCTTTGAACAAACTTTCTATTCTGTGTAGCATGTTGGGAAATATTTCAAGCAATCTGCCAAGGCTTTTGAACAACAGGTTGCTCGGGAAGCTAGGTTTTATGGTGCCCTTATCAGGTGAATTTCCATTCTTAACTTTGCCTTTATTATTAACTTATTTGGGTCGATGCTGACAAGAATTTGAGAACATGTTTAGATCACATATAACCATGTTTCGTTGCCTTCAAAAGCTGGTTCTCAAGTAACTAACACACATCTGTATTCATTTCATCAATAATTTAAAGAAACTCACTTTAGGAATGCTAGTTTACTAGCTTACATCACTAGCTATCAAATGACCTGATATGTGAACAGGTTGCAGCAAAATTGGAAGGTTAAACGGCAACGTCAGGCAGCTATTGTTCCAGGGGATGAAGGCTTCACCTTTGATCTCTTTGATAACTCATATGACCAAGCAGCTATTATTCGCTCATTGTCTATGTCCACTGTTCGAGTCAATCATGATGCAGCTGGAATGCTGGCAATAAATGTGTCTCCGGATTTATGCCATTCTCTCCAGTTTGGTTTTGTTGGTGCACAATCAGATGATACAAGGAGGAAATCCAATGAAAACAAATCCTACTTTTCAGGTGAGCATAATTTGGGAGAAACGGGTGAAGAGTCCTTAAGTGATGAACAGTGTGTTAAGAAAACACATTCACTCCTTCGTGAAGTACATGAAGCAATTTTCAATGAACAGGTAATTTGTTCTTTTATTATTGTGTTGTTGTTGGTTTGCTTGTCTAGTTTGTCCAATATTCTTACTTGAACATTTGCTGTTGGTGGTTTGTTGCTTTGGATTCTTATGCTTCCAGGTGTTTGATCTGGTGAATCGAGAAGCATTTAACACAGTTGCAGGTGTCAGTGTGACTGGAATACGGGAAAACTATTTACAATTAAGCTTAGGTCAAGAAACCTCTGTGTACTTAACACTAGTGTCCAATAGTCAAGATCATTCTACAGCTGAAGGTGAACTCACCGATAACATAGAAAATGCAATTTTACCTCTGGAATCATCTGATGGAATGATGCGTGAAGCCAAACAGAACACCTCTAAGAAAGGGCAGTTTTCTAATTCCATCTGCTATGAGATTTATATTCAACAGATTTTTCATGAATATATATTTGGAAAAGGTGGTGATAAACCAAGTTCCTCTGGAAATCGTTTGTCTGGCACACAGGCAAAGGATGGATCCAGTCTTCTTGGTCATTTTTTTAAATCTTTGGCTCACAGGATATTTTCAACTAGAGTTCTTGCAGAGCTGGAAAACGTGGTATGAGTCTTTTCAAATTTGACTTTAGTTGGTTGTAAAATGGACATTTTGTTAAATCTTTGATAGCTGCAGGTATGCAAGGTCCCGTATATACAGCTCATTTCTAATCCCACATGGCAATCTCGGGCTTCATCATGGACTCTCTACATGGAGGTTCCTCAATCCATTCTTCGTGGTAGCCAAACCAAAACATCAGATTATTATGAGAAAAATGCTGTCAAGCGTCAGTTTTGGACTAAGGTGGTGGTAAATGATGATTGCATCAACGTTAAAGCTGAAGGTTCTCCAAATGTCGCTGGCTTGTTCAAGGGAAAGATTGAGGAAAGCCATTCAATAAACAAATATAACTGCAACTTAGCTGATCTTCCTGTGATTATTCTGCAGCAGGTAAAGTGAGAAAAAATTTGATGTCATTGCAGTGACTTTCATAGATGTAGTTGACTCACATGTGAGTCTTACGTGTAATTATACAACATGCTTATTACTGCAATTGAAATCATGCAGGTTGCGAGCCAAATTATTAATTGGCTCTATCAGGAAGCTATGATGGTTGGGATAAAAGCAAATCGAGACTTCTTATGCCTATCTTTTGAACTGGAGCAGGGTGAAACACTTGGCCTGGTTGCAAGTGTTGATCCAGAAGATAGTGAAGGGTGTATATCTTGGTGGTTGGTCATGGAGGACAGTTTTGCAGAGGAGCTAAAGCTTCATATGAGCATCACGGATGGTGCATCCGAATATAGGAAATTCCTAGGTCACTTGTCTCTTGATTTGTTATACGCAACACTGATCGACTTGGTTGGCTTGTGCAGTGGTGGAGGCAGCCAATGAAGTTGTGTGAATGTTTTTCTTGCACTTTGTCAAAGTGAAGATCTAGGAGGTCTTTTGTGCAACGATTGTATTATATATCTGTGCCATTTTATATAATTTATGTACACTACCTCTCAACTGTTTTCTGTCTATTTAGTAGAAAAATAAGGGGATTTTTTTTATTAAATGAAATGAGATGAAGGGAAAAATGTTAAGTTTTTCTTTAAAAAAAATTGAGTTTCTTTTTTTTTTTAAGATAAAAACTCTAGTCTGCTGCGAGAAGCGTGTAGACTGTTAGCTGCAATTAATGCATATAAAAATTACTAGAAGAAAAGAAACTTTATAGTACTCAACATGATTAAGGCCATTATAGGATAAACTTTTCTTAAATCACTTGAAATAGATAAGGAGAGAAAAGACCGTCTCTTGAAATATTTAAGTTATAGGCTCTATTTTTATCACAAAAATAGAACATTTATATACTCAATTTAATTATATAAT
Source organism: Glycine latifolia (assembly GCA_013407115.1). NCBI lineage: Eukaryota > Viridiplantae > Streptophyta > Magnoliopsida > Fabales > Fabaceae > Glycine > Glycine latifolia. The sequence goes on along the minus strand of CM023947.1, from coordinate 29,503,593 downwards.
ATTTGAATTGAGTTCGAGTTGGTTGAGAACATATTTTTGGGAATTTCAATGCTCATTCTCGAATTTCAAAGCACAAAATAAAAGGAAGATTTGTTGCTTTGGCAAGCTAGCATCCAAACATGCACTGAGCTTTTAAGTTCACTACAACCTTTGCGTTATGCCTGGAAAAAAATTTACTTTGAAAAATCAAACATCAGTTTTTTTGGGTGGATATAACATCATTTGTAATGTCATCACGAGACAATAACTTCAGTTTGGGTGAGGGATGTAATCCAATGTATTGATTACTCTCCTTGTGCTGTTCTATACATTTTATGTCATATCCTCCTTATTCGTGTGAACTATGAAGGCATAATTGTCATAAAAATACAATGAGCATAATCCTAAGTTCAGCCTTCTTGGTCAAAATTGCAGGTGCTTTGTGCAGCTGTCTACTTCCTGAAAGCCTTCAAGTAAAAAGTGTTAAACATCTACCTGAATATCGTGAATGCTCGGGTGTGTATATCTCTTGTTATTTTTTTCTTCCCAATCAACATGTATTCTGAATGATGCATACTAATTTTCCATCTTGCTAATATATGCAACCTTTTGTGTTGCCCTTTTTGGGGACTGTTTTGCAGAAGATGAATTTGTCGAATCTCTTTCTCTTGCCTCACCCCGTGAGTCAATAGAAATAGATGAGGAGCAAGAAAAGCAGTGTCTTTCGCCATCAGATGGAACTGAGGATGTTCATTTCGTTAAAGAGACGCAAGTGAAATAAGTGATGTCTTTGAGGTGAGAAATAACACAGGCCGTCTTCGCTTTGAATAACTATCCATTTGATTTGCAATGATTCTTTTTTCTCAAAATTTCTCATTCTTCCATGGTTTTCTACATTCTCTTGGATTTGGGTTCATTCATTGAAACTGAAGAATCCATTGTTATGTTGTGTATAAACGGTTCTCGAATGGGGCTTATTTGTTTGTGTGTAATTTTATTTTTATTTTTTGAGGGGTGGAAAGTGGGACGAGGTTTGGGGCTCACAAGTATTTGTAATGTAAAATTGTAAATGTCTTCAGACATCCTCGTTTGAAATTGTTATGAAATATTAGCCAGTTTGTTTGAGGACATAATGTAAAAAACATCTTCCAGTTCGACAATGAGTGTTTAATGTTGTTTTGATGAAGTTGATGATATCCTTCACAACAGTAAAAGAATGAAATGACCTCTGTATGCTTGATTGGATCAAAAAACTTTTATTTTTTCTGGAAATTTCTGTTATAAAGGGTAGTGAATAGCAATGGCCTTCCATACCATATTTGGAGGAAAGAGGTAACAACCGTGACATGAGGAACTCAAGAGGGCACTTCTTTTTTCTCTTTGTGATTTTCTAGTGAAAGATGATTGCAGCGTACGAATTGGTTAATGTCTAGTTTCAATATGGTAGTATATCACACAAATTGTTTTAATATCTAGGTATTGTTGGAATAATTTTATCTTGAAACACTTGTAGGAAACAAAATAAGATTTACCATATGGGTTGTGATTACATATGTAAATTGAGTTGTTCACAAAAGCTAAAATCAATAAATGAATTTAAATTTATAAAAGTAATTTTCATTTAACTTTTATGAAAGTTAAAGTGTAAAAGTGAATTAGTATTTTTTTTTTACAAAGAGTGTAAAAGTTAATAACAATAGAACGTCAGGGCAAAAATGTCAATGTAGCGGGATTAGTTGAAACTAGGTCCAAGAGACATATTCAGAAGCCTAGTTACGTATGAGACTATTTGGAGTGAGAACCATCAAGCACAAGAGTGATATTTTGATATTAAATAGCTTATTTGAATTCAATTAGTAGTTATTAGGATTTAATTTATTTTTCATGGTTTTATTTTTTCTTGTCTGTCATGACTTTATATTATCTTATCGTTCAAATAGATTAAGATTTATTTGATTCTTAGAGATAGTTGGATCATCAATTCTCTCTTATTCTCTCTCCTTATCATAATTTATGCTCTTTTGCTCTATCTTTGTGATTTTATTCTCTTCATTGGTGCTTTCATATGATCTCTTCCTCCCATGGCAGAGAACACACGATTTCGGGATCTAACACAACATGTAGACCCCACTGAACAACAATTACAAACGGTTAAACAAGTTCGAGAACAACAATTCCTTGGATTTCAAGAATCACAGACCCAATTGCAAGAATCACACACCAAACTGCACGAATCTCAAGAACATCAATTTGCCCTTTTGAATTAGAGTGTTAATCGCACAATAGAAATACAACAAAGCGTCCCACAATCAAATAGTTTCAATTCTGAAATTTTGGGGTTCAAGACCTGCACCACACTCTGGATCGCATGATCACAGTCACAATAAACAACACAAAGCCACTTTTCCAAAATGTATTGATCTTTTTTTCCAAAAAAAAAAAGAAGGAAGATTTATCCTTAATGACATTTTGGTCTAATAAAAACTTATTGACCTTTTTCGTCAAAAAAATTTACTGATATTTTGGTTCAATAGTAACTTACTAATATTTAGGTCCAATAGAAAATTACTAACATTTTAGTCCAATGGTAACTTACGGACATTTTTGTCCAAAATCTAGTCACCAGTCATGTTGACAATTATTTTTGTGACATTTTTGTTCCTATGTGTCACGTAGATACTTTTATTAACGGTAATGGATAAAAGTTAACGGAAGGATGAATTTGTCGCATTTTTTATACTTTAAGGGACAAAATTTTGAATTTTCATCTTTCAGAAATAAATTTGTGAGTGCTCTACACATTCAAGAACGAAAATGACTATTTATTCAAATTAATTTAAGTAAAATATGTAACTTGTTTTTACAGTAAAAAATGCCTAATAGAATCATGAGTGCACTGTACTATGTTTCATTGTACAAAATTTTTCACACCTCCTGTAACAAAATCATACTTTCATTATGTTATAAAAAAAATGTAAAAAAAGAATATCTTCACCCCCTAAAATTTTATTATCATATCATATATTTTTATATAATATAATTAACAAGACATATTTTAGAAAATATATTTTAAATATATATTTAAATAATCTATCGAAAATACATATATAATATATTAATAAAATTTATGATTTAGTTAGTATGCTACGTATTTTGATTTATTTACATAAAAAAAATAATAAGAGAAATTGAATTTTATTATTATTTAAAATATCTTTATAAATCAAGTCTTTATCAAACAAAACTAACTATCATTTTCTTAATAGAAGGAATCAAATTAAAACTAATAAATGGTTTTTTTTCCTTTATATTTTACCACTTGTTAACTTTTATTGGTTGTGTGTAAAAGTGAGGTGTTAGATATGTATTTACACAATAATATCTCTAGTTAATCACTTGTTAAAATCACTTATTAAAAACCGGAAGTTCGGAACGAAGGGACCCAAAGTCAGTTCTGGAAAATCACTTATTAAAATCATGTGTATGTGTGTTATTAGTTAATCATTCCTTTTTGTTATTAATGTAGTTTTAATAGAAATAGTATTAATAAATATTATATTCATTTCAAATATATCTCAATAAAAAAATTATTTTTTCTATTTCATTAATTAAAAAACAAAATACACCCATTTTTCCTCTGTTTAAGATTTATTAGTCATTTCCACTCCTTTTTCACCCTGCAGAAACTCCCTAATTGTTTGAATTTCATTACAAGAGACCCAGTTCCATAACAGAACTCTTTTTTCTAACCCTAGAGAAACCCCCAATGTGTCATGTACATTTAAATGAAATATTAAGACGAAAATGCCCTTATCTTCACTGGAGCATGCATGCTCTTCGTGGGAAAAAAAAAAATTGACGCACTCAATGCTTGAAGTGTAGGAGTTTTGGATCATGTTTGTTGCTATTGAGGTTGGAAATCTTGGAATCTAGAGTAGATAATATCTTCTGTCCAACCGCAAGCCAAGTAAGAAAACAAAACAAAAATTATGGTACCCATTTGCTTACGGAGAAATTGCTTCAGAATTTGAAGGATGAAATCTAAAACAAAGATGAAACCTTTACCTCGTGCTAATGGGAAAAGTGTTGAAATTGTTTAATGGGTATGTAAATGGAACCTGCAAGATGTTAATTTTTTCAGCGCACATAATTAAAAAGATTCAACAGAACCCAACTATAAACCCACCGTGACCCAATTAACTACATCAGCTCCACCGCGAACCACCCAAGTCCCAATTGCGAATCACCTCCGCTTCCGCTGCGAACCACCCAACAGTGAGTCACCTCGACTGCGAACCACCCCAACCGCGAACCAAAAAAGTTTGTTTTTACAATTTTGTCTCAAATCACTTGGAACAATATGTTTTAATTTTATGCCTATTCAAAAGTAATTGAGGGATTCTCTATGCTTTGAAATGCGATTAAAGCGCCTCAAACCTTGTCCATTTACGTTCTAGGATTTGAGATATACAATCGCATCTTCATCGCGTTTTGGAAAGAGTTGATTGTTGATTCGGTGCTTCGTCTCCGCAGAGGGATGCATTTTTGACCTTTCACTAAAAATTAACCGTATTAGTCAACTATGTTAGCTTACAGAATGTCGCAGGAATGTATTTTAATTGACGGGAGACTAGTGAAATAAGTTCTAAATAGAAGGAAGTTAAATGTAATTTATTTTTAATTGAAGGATATTTAACTTTTAAATTTGACTATACAAATTTAATTATTATTTTTACATCACAAAAATATAAAAATAAGATTAACTATTTTCATAATATATACATATATATATATATATATATATATATATTACATTGTTAAAATGTTTTAATATATTTTGTTTATACTTTTTTTTGGCTGTGGTTAAACAACAATCAGCCACCTTATTTTAATGAATTCATCTTTTAATTAAAAAAATGTCTTGTTAGTCAACGTAAATTAAGGAACTAAAAAAAATATTTATTATAAATTTCATAAAAATATATAAAAAAAGAAGTCATAAATACATTAGTATTTCTCAACAAAAAAAAAAACAAACTTATTAGAACAACTACAATGCATCGTATTAATTGTTACCCAATCGACCCTCCAATATCTGCATATTCTGACTTATGATTGCTGACCTGTGAAGGGGGTTTGGTCCTTCCAAGTCCCAACCAAGTGCATGCACATGAGCATGCCTTTAATTACTCTACAAGATGCTTTTATGCCAAGCTTCAACCCGTAGAATATTGTTGACTTATAAAATCCATCTTACCTCTTAGGTTTGACTTTAATTTGAACATTTCAATTGTAAAAATTGTAATCACAGCTAAGCAGCATGTAAATCGCAACCTCGATTAAAACAAAACCTTTTCAGCTCTGAAAGCAAAGGTTGGGTACTCAAACACATCTTGGAGACTTTTATATATAGGCTTTTAGCAATCCCTATATATATAAAACAACACTTCAATTTGATTTATATATAATTCTCTGCAATTCCTTCCTCTGAAATAATAAAATGCATAGGTCTTCCAGTATCTCAAGAGCTTCCAGTGAGTTCCTGGTTGACGTTACAGTCACATCTTTAGCTTTCCCACCTCTTAAGATGGCAGTGGATTCATCACATGACTTGCCAATACATCATCACTCTGTGTCCGATGTTAGCAAGAAGGAAATGACAGTACTCCTCCATGGTAAGCCACCTGCACAGAAAGCCATTCATCTCATACCTCTTGTCCTCATCTTTTGTGGTTTTATTCTCTGGATTTTCTCTCATCAGTGACCACATGTACGGAAACGGGGGAAAAGGAGAGAATTATATGAACAAGTTCAATTTTAGCACTTATTTCTTAATTCTTATGTTTTCCATTGACAAAAAGTTGTTTATGGATAAGATCGATCACGGTCATGTATGCTACGTATTACTTTATATATACTCAAGGAAGGAAATTTTCATTTGTTTTCATCAAGATTATATATGATTTATATTTATATATATATATATATATATATATATATGTATGTATATCATTGTCTGTCTTAATCAATATTGTGTGACATATGCAGAGAAAAACATTTGTTAGAAGAGATTAAGTAAATCCTACTATCTCTATACGTGAATTCACTAAAAAAAATCTTTTATTTAAAAACTTTCCGTCCAAAAAAGAGATGATAAAATGTAAAAGATGCGCTTCAATTCATGTGAGAAAAATCATTAGGTTATTATGGATCTGTCTCAATATTGTGTCTTACATTTAGATTAGCACTCTTAAAATCATTTGATATGTATTACTAGCAATCCCAAATGAACCCTGTTTAGCAACCCAACCAAATCATAGTTCCATTAAAATTCTCATAACAAGATCTTTCACTCTAAAACTCTAAAACTTATTGTGTTAGTTGAATTTTGGATAGAATTAGAGGTGTTAATTGATTGGATTGATTTTGAAGAGAAAAAATAGATCTGATCTTGTAGATTATTTTTATTTTGTTATCTAATCGATTTAGTTCCAAATTTAAATCCAATTCAATCAAATCTAACATAAATTAGTTTATATTTGGCTGATTTTTAGTTTTTGTTTTCCTTAGAAAATATATGATAAATAAATTTTATTGTCCATTTCATATTTTATAGATTGGTTTTTTAATATGAAACACAAATTATTATAATAAAGAAAAGCATATGGAATCAAAATAATTTCAAGTTAATAAATTTATACATACAATAAAACAATTAGATATATAGAAAGCAAACAAGTATTGTAATTTCTGTGTGTATATATATATATATATATATATATATATATATGTATATATATATATATGTATGAATGAATAACTTATTAATTGCATAAATAAATAACTTTATGCACATTTATATAAATTCAGATTGGATTGAATTATATTGACTTTTAAATGGGGTGGAAATTAGATCCAATCCTAATAAAGGATATTTTTTTCATTTTCAGTTTATTTTTTATGGTCTACATAAAATTAAATCAGTTTATGAATATATCTGGATAGGGGGGGGGGGGGGAGTATTGAGGAATTAAATGATAAAATTTATTGCTGAGAATTTGTTTAGCGTGGAGAAGAATAAAAGTGAAAAAAATAGTAATAAATTTGTATTAAAAATTGGTCCGTAAATATTTTAACCTCGTTTTTTTTTGGGTATATTTTAACCTCGTTGAGTGGTTGTGAATTGATTACATTTGAAACTACATTTTTTTAGGACAAAGTTTAGGTACATGTTTACATGGGGCTTCTGTGTTAATTTTTTAATAAAAATTACATTATGTATAATTGTTACATGTGTTAGATTTTTATTAATGAACGGTTACACTTGTTGCATTTTTATTGGAAAATAAAATAAAACATATATATGCTTTTTAAAAATGTTTTACCTGCTAGATTCAAAATCATTGACTTATGACAATTATCATATGTACCAAGACAATCAATAACAAAATATATTTGTGTAACTCTATATTTTAGTGCTTTCTTGTTTGAAACCTAAATGCACTAGGTTAGGTTTTATGCCTATTAAGAATTTCCAACTCGCAAATCAAGTGACTGATTTTAGATCTAACCTAATCATTTATGAGTTGAGTTAAATAGAATTGTTCAAGTTGATAAGTGGACCGAACCGTCAATGTAACATGCGCGTTTGGTTGAGTCCAGGGCGTCCATTATGACTGTAATACTAAAACATCATTTTGGCCCACCAGCCTCACAATAAGATGGAGCTTCCCCCCAGGCAAGATGATATTCAATACTTAATATATATATATATATATATATATATATATATATATATATATATATACACATATACATATATATATATATATATATTAATCTGTACAAAGTAATTGTTGGCAATCCTTTTTAAAAAAAATGGGATTTCTTAGAAATCGAATGCAAATTGTATTCCAAAATTTATAAATGATGCTTTCCTCGGGAAAAAAAGGAAAATGCTCTGCGGTTCAGGATTATAACTGAATGTGATAAAAAAAAAACAAATTGGATCATAAATTGAACATCAATAATGAAAATAATAGAACTAAAAAAGTGAAAAAAAATATCAAAACAAAAAAGATAAAAATGAAAATGATCCCACAATTAAAACTCGATTGATAAGTCCAAGGATGATTTATCAAAAAAAAGTATTTTTTGTAAGAATAAAAAGATTTTAACTCAATAATAAAAAAGAGAATTCTCTCATATAACACAGGCCAATATCAAATTTCATGCCAAACTCTTTACAAAATATTTAAAATCTTATTTATACTACTAACTAACAAGGTACATGTGACATATAAATCTAATAAGTTAAACACAAAATTATATAAAAATAAAATCAAATCCTGATCTTCATATAATCATATTTGTTGTCCTTACAATATAATAATAAGATTTTGCTGTCCCCCTTCTGCACTGGAAACTGGTCATAGAAAAAACCAAAGAGGCTTGACAAATTTTAGGTCTAGGAATTTGAGCCTACAGGTGATGGGATTGACATTTGAGAAGTAGAGAATGCCATTCTCTTTGAAACGGACAAGCCAGAGATCAGACAATTTGTGACGGTCTCTTTTGTCTGAATTACAGCTATAATCCACTAATTTACAAGCTTCTTTCTTTTTCGTATTATCAGCCTATCTGTTTTGTTTGATTTGGTTTAATTTGTGTATATTAATTTGATTTGTTTATCAAATGAATGATGTTTTCACCTGCATCGATCGAGTTAATGGATTAGTTTGTAAGTCTAATAAAGTAACAATAATAATAATAAACTTAAATGTATTTTTACAATTCATGTAATATATTTATTTATGCGGATTTTAATCTTCATAAAAAAAATTATGATTTTGGTCCGTGTAAAATTTTATCTTATGATTTTAGTCTCTTTCACTTTTCATTAATAACATATCGGCAATTTATTGAATAATAGACTTAATATTTTTAAATAATAAGAATTAAAATAAATATATTCTAAGAGAGGCCAATATCAAAAGTTTTTAATTTTATAAGTACTATAATATTTTATAGGGAATAAAAGCACAAAATGAAACGAGTATACTGTAGAGACTAAAATCAATTTTTTAAGAAGAATAGAGATTAAAATCATAAAATAAAAAATATAGAGACTAAAAATATAAAACGGGTATATTATAAGGATTAAATACCATATTTATGCCGGAAAATATTAAAAGTTTAAACATTATAAATAATGATGAAAATTGAAAAAAAAATCCATATAAAATTAATGAAAAATATAAAAAAAAACATTCGTGAATTTATGAAATAGTAAAATTTAAAAGAAAAAAACTATTTATATCACTCAAGCATTAAATAAAACACAAAAAATTAATATATCTAACTTATTATACAAGAAATTATAAATATTTTAAATATTAAGAAAGAGATTAATATATACTAAACACCAAGTAGTGATTATTCAAATACTTAATAATCTTAATCACACATCAAATAGTTTCAAGTATATAAAAATATTTAAAACTATAAATAATCAATAATATTAAGAAAGAAGTATTTGTTCCACAAGTTAATCCTTTTAAGCAATGCCTTGTTCAATCTAATCTTCAATACTTTGCATTCCAACACATTATCACAAAATACCTTGTAAAATTATAAAATTGATTTGGTGACTGAGAAGATAATTGAAAAAAGAAGAAGAAAGAAAAGATGGTTTGAATCTTTTTATTAACATTTTAACAAAAGTTAATAGCTAACATTGTTTAATAAAAATGAATTTCCAATCTTCCTATAAAATGACTTTCCATTTTTATCCGAAATTTAAAGAAAAAAAAGACAACATAAAATGAATTATACGATATGATGCGTGTACTCCTGTACAACCAATAGACTTTCATGAATCTATTATCTAAGTAAGCTCGTGAAAAAATAAATAGTTATTTTATGAAATTTATAAGATAAAATACTAAT
>CM023947.1:29379956-29493656 GCA_013407115.1 Glycine latifolia | reverse complement strand
TATATATATATATATATATATATATATATATATATATATATATATATATAAACTAACTAATGAGAGTTTCTATCGTGTCCCAATAATTTGGGGTGGTGGGTTGATATTATTAATTTTTTAACCAATCAAGTTACATCTCATATTCTCATTAATTATTTTTTATTTTTCAAATTAGTTATTGATTATTATTTTTAGAATTTTAAAATTACAATTTTTTAAATTAAAAATATGATTAAAGATAACTTTAGAAGTCAACCCTAAAATCATTTTAATTAGTTTCAACACTTTTTATTAAAAAAATCTTTTAGGATTTAGTGTAACAACCTAAAATTATTCTAAATATTATATTTTTATTAAGGTTAAATTCTTTAGAATTGTTAGATAACTATTTTTTTTTGGTGAATGGATACTGGTATAAATTTTAAAACGTATATATGATAGAAAGTTTTTGAACCAATATATCATTTATATTTAGTCCTTGTTACATTCTTTCTTGCTATACAAGCACAAAGTTCACCATACTTGCTAATATTCTAAAACATAAAGAGTACTAGAAAAAAATCTCATGATAGCTTCATCTCTGTTCCACCTTCAGTCCAGATCCATCAAGAAAGATTATCACCAATGCCATCTATATATAGAAAACATGAAACAAATCTATTGAAAAATAAATTTTCTCAATGGCAAAACTAAACCACCAAAAATATGTTAGTACGTTAGTAAATCATCACAAAATAATTATGCAACTATATGAATGCATGAAATGAATTTTTCCCAGAGTGCACATGGCCTCTACATATCGTACTGGATGTAGATACCGCGATCGTCTTACGCAAACATGCATGATTTATGCCATATATTTGCACCTGGTCTCTACATCTCGTACTAGATGTAGTATCATAGAATGTTTCAAAAATCTCGTACTGGATTTTGAAAACATACAATCATAATATCAATAATTCATCCATAATAAGATTCATAAACAAATTACGTATGAAAAGATACCATAGCATCACCTATTCCAAAAGTATGGTTAAACTACCATATCTTATTTAAGCAAAATTATATCAACTTAATCGGAATAATAGAATATCCTCAAACTAGAATAATCATGTTAGTATTCTAATGGAATGATACATCAAAAATCTTGTCTATTGTAATAATTATGTGTTGACTATTTAATTGATTATTATGCTCCTGTAATTGATTACATAAGGCCGGTATCTATTAGGACGAAGATTGACCGAGAGGCCGAGTTGGTATAGCCGAGACGTGCTAACTAGTGCTGGATATCTATAAGGAAGGACACTAACCGGGTAACCGGGTTGAATGTAACGTGTAACTGGGATATCCGAGATGGCCGAGATGAGGTTTAACTAAGATACTTATGAATAAAGGAATCCGGTATGCCCGGGATAAGTTTTTACTTAGATAGATTGGATATTTATATTCGGGATGGCCGGGTAAATGGATCCGAGGTGGTGATAACACGTTGGTTTATTTTCAGGATGGCCGGGGTAAGGTTTGCCAGAATGGGTCCATCATAGGTAGCCGGGATGGGATTGAACTTAGGGGCTTATAACCTGGATAGAGTGATCCGGGATGGTTATAGTATGGGTAAAGTATCCGGGATATCCGGGGCATGGTTTAATATAGATGGTTATAACAGATAGTTATGATCGGGATAGTCGGGATATATACACTCTGGATGGTTGACTTATATAGCTATGTCCGGGTTGGTCTGGGTATGTACATCCGGGATAGAATATCATTAGTTGTGACCGGGATGACCGGGGTATATGTACTCGGAATGGTTACAACTTATATAGCTATGTCCGGTTGTATACATCCTTGATGGGGGTATCATAAGTATTTATAACCGGGATTACCGGGGCGTGTGGAAACCGGGAAGAATGTAACCCGGATAATTTTGACTGGTTTGTCTGGGTTTCGCTATTTTCGTACATAAATAAATCATCACTTACCATCTTACTACTTCATCCTCAAATACAATCTTCACGTATTTGAACCATTTGTCTCCATACCATTCAACCTCTACTTCCAAAAGTTAATATTAACAATTCCTATAGATTATCAAATTACTTCTAAAAATCATCAAGTATAATTTCCCATAACGCTAATAATTTAGATTATAAATCCTCACTTATCTTGGGTTTACAATCACCGTATTCTCATCATAAAATAACCTTCAAAACATGGTTTTCCAACTTAAATAAAAACTAAGTCTAGCCAACTAAGCACATAAATTAATCTTAAACAAATTATGAATTAGAGATTAAAGCCTAGCCTACCTCAAGTGAGTTTGATTTTTGTAAGGATCCGAGTAGATGATTATTTTTCTTGAATGGCTTCAAAGGAGTACGTCTTTACGTGAAAGAAAGAAAATGGAAATATATAAGATGATAGAAACAAGGTCATTTTTTAAGCAAACAAAGGTGATAGAGAATAAAAGGCTTAAAGAGTGAGTGGTAGTATGATAGATTCTGGAGCTAGAAGTTGCGTGCAGAAATTCTGGATACCAATGCTATTTATACTACTTTATCTGGTTCAGATTTAAGGGTTTTTGTTGGATTAAAACTGATTTTAGTTATGTTTTACCTAAGCAATTTTTACTTTAGAAGATATTTTAATTTTATATAATAAGTATAAATGACTAAGCAAAAGCAAGATTCCCTTAATAAATGGCTAAGGGTACGTGGAATTGGGCTGAAGATTTTTCTTCACTCTTAAGTCCCTAGGCTTCCACGTTGATAATTTTATCTCAATCACTTTATTGACTTTGGTTTACCAGTTTTGCTTTCTATTTATTTATTCTTATTCGTGAATTCTTTTAGAATAATTATGTATGTGCAAATAAGTTTATATTTTTGTAACAAATTATTATATCTCCATAATTTAATTATAAATATAATCTAAAAATATAATTTTTGAGGATGATACATTTAGGTTTAAAAATTTCTTATTATTGTTTCTTAAGCATAGATTATATAAAAAAGTGTTGAACATACCTAAAAATATTATAGGCTTCACACTTTTAAAATTATCTTTAATCATATTTTCTAATTTTAAAAAGTTGTAATTTTAAAACTTTAAAAATAATAATCAAGCACTAATTTCAAAAAACAAAAATAATTAATGAGATGATGACATGTAATTTAATTGATTAAAAAATTAACAATATCAAAACTCCTCTAATTATTGAGGATACTGATATGCTGTTAGTATATATAGTTTTTAGGATAGTTTTATTAGGAAAATAGGAAGAATAAAGTGAATAAATGTGAGAATAAGTGTAGAATTCATTACTTTTATGTTTATCATTGATTATATGCTATTTTGATGATTAGGGTCAAGAAAAGCAAGAAAAGAGGCAAAAGAAAGAGTCAACTGAGGCTGGAACTTCACGCTAACCGTGCCAGGGCCACGCCATTCGCGCCAGAAACACTGGAGTCTCGCGTCAGTCGCGCCAAACTCACGTCATTCGCGTCAGAAGTACTGGAAGCTCGCGTTAGTCGCGCCAAGATAACATAAAAATGATGAGTTTTTAGGGTTTTATAACCTAGGTATAAATAGAACCTAGGTAGGACACATTAAGAGGGGAGAAGACACTGAAAAACAGAGAAAAGGAAGGGAAGATCAAAGGAAAAAGATTCAAGGCCAAGAAGAAGCAAGAAGAACAAGAAGGAGGCAAGATTGAGGGGTTTGTAACTCTGCATACCTTAGCTTCTTCCTTTTCTCCTTTCTTCACATTGTATTAGGCCAGACATCATTATGTCTGGCTAAATCCTTTGTAATTATGGTGTAGCCAAAAGCCAATGTGAACTCTGTGTCTCTTGAATTAAGTTTAATAAAGTTTCTTATAATTGTTTCACTCTACTTTATTCTTTCATTATTATATCTAATTAGACTTGATCAATCTATTAGGTTATTTAGGGCTAAAATTCACAATAGGAATATTGGAGTTTTAGTTTCTGAACGCAGTAGAGTGACAGTTGCGATATTACCTAGGGATAGGGATAAAGGACTACAGATTCTTGTTATGCTATCTTTATGCTTAATCTAAAGGGAATTACTAAGGAATTAAGATTCTTAACTTAGGTTAAAGGGTTAAATGACTGAGGAATCAGGGTTTAGTTATATTATAAAGCATAAATCTGAATAATTACATTAAATAGCGTTAAATTATCAATTCAATTACATAGAGTGAACTGAGGTGATTGTGCTTTGCCATAATTATTCATAAATCTGTTATTTACAATAATTAAATTCAAACTACAATCCAACTCTTTCAATAATTTTATTCCTTTTCCAATATTAAGAATCATAAATTACAATTGACATTAGTGCCTCAATCTTCGTGAAGACGATACTTTCTTATCACTTTATTACTTGGAACGATCGGTGCACTTGTCGTGTCGCAACAGATACCATACATAACCAAGTGATCCCTTATGTGAAATACTAATTTTAACTTATTGGTTTTGGCACTTAAAATTATAATTTTTAGAGCCTACAATATTAATTAAATATAATATAAACTATTTAGATTCTAATTCTATAAAATCGGATTTAAACTTGAAATTATAAATTTAATATATGAACTAAATAAGATAATTAGAATTAGAATGTACTCTGGTTTCAATTTCTAAAGCTTTCAAGTCCAATTCCATGTGCCAAAGGTACCTTATTCTATTTCTACTATTTTATGTTTATTTTTTAAATGCACATATCTTTAACGTACACTTTACTTTTAATTGAAAAGAAGACAGCAACATATGCTACACATTGAAACTTCTGTTTTCATGTGTTAACCCAAAACTGAATATTGCCTTAGAAAGAAATGCACACCAAACGTTGTTTGTCCCAATTCCAAGGAACGCTGCTTCGGTCTAGCTAGATCAGTAATATGTTTTGTTTAATCAGCATTAAAATTTATTATATTTACAACTTTTGTTCTTTCCTTATAAATGTGGCCATGAAAAGACATGAATTCTTAAGTTGGATTCCGGACGAAGAAATGCGTTGGAGCTGCAAATGGAATGAAACAGAACAGGGTGAGGGGTGTAAGCAACTTCACGGGTTTGGTTGTCTTGTTTTACAAGTTGTGTTGATTGTGATATAGGCCAACCGCAACATAATAAGCATGGTGAGCAAAGTAACTGAAATATTTGTGTATGGAAAGGTGTTAGGTTTAAGCATAATACTTATTTTTTTCGTTTTTAAGTGGTTGAATAGTATTTTTTTATTATATTATTGATACAGAGTATTGGTCAATTTTGTTAATGATTAATTTTTATGAGCAAATCTAGTTGATCATCTATAATGAAATTTTTATCTCTTAATTATATTTTTATTTATTTATAAGTCTAGAATCTAATTTTTTATTATAAAATTAAGTCCATTATTACTAGGATTAATAACTTATTGGTTGTGGTTGAATAATATGGTATGCACTAAAAATAATAATATGATATAATCATATTAGAGAAATAAACATAATTTATATTAAATATAATTAGTGAATTATACAACTAATTTTATATAATACATTCTTATTTGATAAAATTTATATCTTTCTTTTTCTAATATCATATTACTCAATAACACAAGAAAATCCAAATTATAAACGCCACACATACGTACTTTTAAAATTGTGAAATAAATTGTGTAAAACAATTATTAAAATTATACTTTGTATATAAACGTATGAGTGTCTATGTACGTAGTAAAAGAGTTATTGTTTATCTGAAAATGAGAAAATATATATTAAAAGTTAACTATATATATATATATATACTTAAAATTTATATATTATTTAAAGTTTAAATTTTTTTATTTTTTAATATTAATCATTTATGTAAGATTTAATAATTCAAATTTATTCTGGTGTCTCTATTATTTTGTGTAAAAATTATTTTGTTCTATCAAATCATTGATTCAAGTGATATTAGATTTAATTTTTTAAGAAAATTTTTAAATCCAAGTCTAACAGGCGATATTTTAGTTGATAAATTAACACCTCAAATGATAAAAGAATCCTCGTATTCCCCCCGAAGATAGATTATTTTAAGCTATACTTGACATTCAGGTATCCACCTCAAAGAAAACTTGTCTAAAACTACCTACAAGTGGTAGGGGTAAAGTTATGAAAAAAATGTACTTAAAAAGATATATCTTATTGACCTATTAAAGATGATTATCTAGATTTGTTGACAAAAATTAATTATAAGTAAAATTGACGAATATTCTACATTTATATTATATTATGTTAATCCAAAAAATAAAATAGTTTTCTTCACTTGACAAGCATTGTCTTTATTGTTTAAAAGGTTTGATCCATCGACCTACTCTGCTGGGGAGAAAATCTTAGGTGGGATAAGAGGATTGGGATTTTGTAGGTATCATATTACATACCGACCTGAAATGTATGGACAGAAAAACCAGGGAAGGAATGGCAACAAAATGTGCGGCAGGGAAGTGTATTTGGCTTGTGGATGGTGGTGGGGACTAGACACGAGGAGAAATCCTTGGTTTGAATGAAACAGTACCTCAAAATATATATGCAATAATCCTTGTGGATGCTGATCCCACTAATAATTTTCATAAAGTATTTTACAAAAGTGATTGTAAGGTCCAAACATAGATTCACTCACGGTCATAGATAGATGGAGAGGGGCGCGGCAGGGGGCTCGAACCAAGAGCTCCTTTTTGTCAAGATCATAGGCACCCCAACCTTTAACTTTAGGCCTATGACCCAAGTAAATGCATTTCCTGAACCTATTGCTAAATTTATTTCTTTATGCATGTAGACAAAAATTAAACACAAAAAGCTAAACACCCTTAACTTTTTGAAATATAGGTTTGATCCATGCAGGGGACTATAAGGAATTATGCTCTAGAATAGATGTGTTCCATACATTTCAAATATTGGATCTTCCTAATACTTGTTGCAAGTAAGGAACAAATTTGGCCAATACTACGTACACTTTCATACATCCTTTTTTGCTTGCTCCTTTGCAGCAATGACATCAAGGATTTGTATTCCTCTCAAGTAAGTGTTGCAATACTTGAGGATAATTACTTTTTATCACCTGTAATCTTTGACTTGCAATCTACTTATTCATTCCCCACATTGTTTGCTAC
The DNA here is from genome assembly GCA_013407115.1 of Glycine latifolia. Lineage (NCBI taxonomy): Eukaryota > Viridiplantae > Streptophyta > Magnoliopsida > Fabales > Fabaceae > Glycine > Glycine latifolia. The sequence continues at coordinate 29,486,492 of CM023947.1, read as the reverse complement.
GGAATCACTACCCTTGTATATAGAACCAAGTTGAAAACCATGCTTATGATAGCATGTCTCCATCGTGTGTCCCAATGTCCCACAATAGGTGCATACTTTTCCCTTAGAACCTTTACCTTTATGTTGAACCTTTTCCCATATTGAAGATTCATTAGTATAAGATTTTCTTCCAAATTGTGCACACCCTCGTGTTTTTCTTGTTGAACAACCATACAAAATAAAATAAAAACTTGCTAGACTAGGCCATAAGTTCATGATGAGAATTTATAACCGTATACCTCCAAAAATTCTCTCATTAATTCCCATAAGAAACCTTGTCATATAATATTGTTTCTTGAATTTTATGGTACTCCTTGATGTATCACAAGTACAACTTAATAAGCATGTGCACTGAGGTATATGTCTGTATATCTCAAACTTTTCCCATTGAGCCTTCAACTCTATACAAGTAGTTAGTTACTGGCATCACATTCTACTTGAAAGCATATATTTCCTATTGCAATTCTCTAATTAACACTCGACATCCTTTTGAGAATCAATCCTTTAAGTTTTTCTACACTTTTGACGCGTGTTCCATATACATGAGTCTCTCAATGAAAACACCATTTGATAGGTGCAAGATATTCTATGCTATCACTACTCCTATCAATCTACCAAAATTAAGAGAAAAGATAAATATAAACATTTTTAAATTTTCACTGATACTTCAAGAGTGTGCAAACTTTACAATGTATAATAATCCTAATCAATGACAATCATACACTTGTCATTATCTAATATTTTAGAAAAATAAATTAATATTAAAAGGATAATATTAAAGATCACCTATTTGTGTCTTTCTAGACCCATCCTATCAATCTATCAATTTCAAAGCTAAATTTACAATCCACAAACAAACAAGATTGTTGGACCTATCATACATTTCATAACTTAGCCAAAGTCATCTAATATCCTAATGTTTTCGTCAAGAAATAACCTTTTGTGCTTTGTGATCAAAGCTCTCTTCATCGATCTGGTCCATGAGTAATAGTTACCTCCATTGAACGAAGGGTTAACAAGAATCGTCGTTGGTCTTTCTTCTGGGTGCACTAAAACCATTGTTGAAAAATTGTTGTTGTAGTGTGCAGTACCATTGTTGGTTCCTCTAGAGCTACCATCATTGTTGTTGCTAGGCATGACATGGAAGATGTGCAATAGAGATCTATGAATGAAGTTCTAATACCATCTTATTAAAGCAACAACAAAATAGAAAATGAAGAATAAAGAAGGCTCAAGAAAGAACAAGTTCATCCAATCTGAATATTAATGAAGTAATTACAAATAATGTTCAGAACTTAAATTTGATATCATTAATTAAGTTAAAATAATTTTATATTAATTGATCCATGTGTTTCGTGATTCTTTATTTATGAAATTATATCTTAAATTTATAATTAAAAATCATAAATAAAGAATTATGTGTGAAAAATAACATAATTTGCGTTGAAGGAATGAAATTTTCAAGATAGGAATCTTTTTCCGGCTGAAAAAAAAAATTATACTTATTTCCATCAAATATCAATAAAGATATTGGCATAGTACTTACTTAGTACTTAGTACCGTCTAATTTCTTCTCTAAATAAACATTTCTTTACAATGTTTGAACTCCTTTCAAAATGGCAAAGTAATAATAATAATAATCTTTTACATTTCGGTCAAACTACACTCACACCATTAATGTAAAATTAGCTAATCAAATAACGTCGGTATTATGAAGTAGTAGTATTTTCTTATCCCATTGTCACGTTTGAAATTTCTATACCCTTTATTTTTAGTTTTTTATTCCTTGAAAATCTGCATCGATAAACCCAAATAGAGGATTTTAGTTTAAAAACAAACAAATGGAGAATGTTAGTAGAGAAAAAGATAAAGATAGAGATAGAGTCAGTTTGGTATTCTTATAGAGTTAAAAGTTGAAATTAAAATAACAAATAAGGGAATAATATTTATGTAGTTTTATTTATGAAATTGAGCAGCACAAAGAAAGGGAAGAAAGAAGAGGCATGGCAAAAGGAATGTTTACAATAAGATGTAACAGTTAATTCCCACCTCAACAAGCTATTCTTGGGCAGTTGGCAGCTTGGCAATGAAAATTCAGCTTCGTATATTAGGCTTCCTTAATTAAAAAATAAATTAAAATGGATTTTAATTTAAATAAATTTATAGGAAACACACAATAAATATGATAATTTCACAATAAAAACAAAAAGGAAAAATTCTACAACAACCGCAATCACAATAACAAGGAGGAAGAAATAGTGAAAATCAGAGAGACGAAAAGATCGTCTTCTGAATCGGAACAAGGTCAGTGAATTTTCTTCTCTTCCCTTCTTACAATTTCCTCCCCCGTTTTAATCTACTAATTCACTTTCTCTGCATAATTAATGGATTATTAATATTGTTTAATTTTTTCTCAATGAGCTTTCAATTTCAAATTTCTGCACGATTTGTGGTTGTTTTGTTGCTCTTTGTTTTGTTGTTGCTGAGGAAACAGAATCAGAATTCTTCTCTGTGGTTCTGTTATTACCCGATTTAGTATTATTATTGAGTTTTATTATTTTTCCTCAGAAAATAAATAAAATTTAGAGAAAAAAAAAAGAGAGATAACAGAATATCAAAAAGAAAGAACCTTGAAACTCAGCAAATCACTACACAGTCGATCGGGTTTAGCATTTGAATGAGATGAAAATCGGTTTAACGGCATTTGTTCTACTTCTGATCAATTGGACTTTGTCGTGACTGACTGGTCTGTTTCTCCTTCTGTTTGTGCGTTTTTGTTTTAAATTTTACTGTTATGTATCGTTGTCTATTTTGAACATAAACTTGCAACGAGTTCTGTATTTAGCTTTGTTTGGCCTCAGCTTGTTGTCTTTTTTCCTGATCAAAATTTTCTTACTTTATGATTCGCTCAAAATTAGTTTTTTTTTTCCAGTTTTAAAAGTCAAGATCTAAATTAATTCAATTTTGTTGATTCTGTAATCAGCTATCTGTTTATACGTTATTATGTTCTATTTATTGATTGCTATCACCATCCATTCCGTGGTTTCTACATGTTGAGATGATGGGATGCTTTTAAATTTTAATCCTTTTCCTGTTCTTTTCTGATTCTGAGCTGCTGGCAAATGTGCTATTTTTAATTTTTTTTTGTCTTGTTTCTTATTTTGATTTTTGTTATTGAACAACAGGTGTTCAGGTTGAAATTTTAGAGCAATATACTAGCAATCATGAGATTCAAGAAAGGGAATAAGGTGGAAGTGTTAAGCAAAGTTGAGGTGCCATGTGGCTCCTGGCTATATGCAGAGATCATTTGTGGTAATGGCCACCACTATACTGTGAAATATGATGGATATGAAAGTGACGCTGGTGAGGCAATTGTGGAACAGGTGTCCAGGAAAGACATAAGGCCGTGTCCACCTGCACTTGAACTCACAGATAGTTGGAATTCAGGTGATGTTGTAGAGGTCTTCCAGAATTTCTCATGGAAGATGGCTACTGTTTTGAAGGTTTTGGGGAAAAACCACATTTTGGTCAGGCTACTTGGATCTTCTTTGGAATTTCAAGTGAGCAAATTTGACATTCGGGTTAGACAGTCGTGGCAAGATGACAAGTGGATTATAGTTGGAAAGGTACTTTTATTCATTCTACCTTATGAATTTTTGTTTCATCTTCTTTAGCAATTGCCTAGTTCTGTTGGCTGTAGATGTGGATACTGTTACACATCATCTGTTGAGTTGGTTTTAACTTTTGATTGAACTTTTGAAATTTCATTTATTCAGCATATCCAGTTTGCTAAAACTTACTAATCGAAGTTTAAAAAATTTGGAATTTGCTTTTTCTTGTTATACTTTCAATATGACCAGTTTCTTACTTTCATATTTTCTTCAGTTTTCCTGTTTTCTTTTTGTTTTAATTAGCTTTCATGAATTTTTCTTACTATTTTTTATGTCTGGATCCTCTGCTGTTTTATGGTTGAATAATTATTCATCCTTCTCCCATCTTCAGGGTTCTTCCAGCTGTGAAAACAGAAAACATTCTAGTGCCCAACTTCAGAAGATGTCTACAAAGACAAAACTGTCAGGTTCCACTTACTATCGTCCTGAAAAGGAAAAACTGAGTATTCTGGAATCCAAACTCATTTCTTTTAAAACATTGAAACGAGGAAGCAATTCACAAGTTGAGGCATATGCTAAGCCTCCCCCAAAGTTTAGAGCACTTGAAAATGAAGGCAGATGTCACAGAGCAAGAGTTAGAAATCCACCCACACCACTCAGAAAGGTACAGGGCGTCAGTTTTCCAAGAGATTTGATCGCTGAAGAATGTATACCTGCTTCTGTAAACAACAGAAAAACTGGGATCTCTAATATGGTTGGCATGGAGAGGAGGAAACAGACTAGCGCTGTGGGTTGTTCATTTGGAGAAAACTTAGAATCAAATCATGCTTATAGTGTTACATGCTCTGTTGGTAGTTGTAGTATCACTAGCAAGAATTCCTATAAATTGCAATTTCCTGTATATGCAGGTCCTTTTGATGATGTAGACAGTTCATTTAGTGATGCTGAGTCTGTCTGCCAGAGGAGTGATGAGGAAGGGAATTGTTCCCCTCCTACACAAGAGGAATTGGCAGCAGAAATTCATAGGTTAGAGTTGCATGCCTATCGTTGTACAATTGAGGCATTGCATGCATCAGGACCCTTAAGTTGGGAACAGGAAGCATTAATGACAAACCTCCGTCTTTCACTCCACATTTCAAACGATGAACACTTAATGGAGCTAAGAAATTTGATTTCTTCTGAAAACAGCATTCCTTTCAGATGACAGGAATTTCTTTCCTCTTTGATTTAATACTTTTTCCCTTGGATAGAGTTTCGTAATAGTTTGATCTCAGCCTCATTCAACTGTAAGAAGAAAGATGAAATATTTCGGTCCTTCATTTATGTTTTATGACTTAGTGATATAGTTTGATGTGAATGTACATGCTAAACTTCATGAATAAGTGATCATTTCTGAACTCTTGTTATTCTGTTCATCTATGATATATCCTCTTAATTTCCATTAGGCTTGTTCTGGTAGACACACTATACCAGGATCTTTCTGAAACCTTTGTTACATTCTAGATTTTGCAGACACTTGTAAGACATGATCTGATAACTGAGATTTGAAATTAAGTGGTATACTAAAATGCCGGTTTATATTGAGGCTCAACAACTAACATGATTTATGGGACTTGTGTTTGCATAATTTGTTGATATTTTATGCTGATTTTAAAAGATTGTTTTGCATTTATTTCGTAGCTCTTTAACTAGAACAAATAAAGAATCTTTTGTTTGCTTTATAAAATGGTACATACAATGATACAAGCAATGTCATGTAGGAGACATACCTTGTGTAATACTTGTCTCTGTTCTCCATGATTTGGAAGTATAAACAAAGTCATTTGCAGATACTAGTAATGCTTCCCCTGCATTTTCCAGGGCTGAGAAGGAGGCATATAGGTGTTGCTTCCAGATTTCTACAGATTCTCTCTTGCTCTAGACAAGGGATGGCTTTTCTAGTATGGCCCTTGATAAGCCAACACTTCCATAGTTTGTGGAGTTCTCGCATTCTTCCATTTCAGGCCACCTGTGAGCCTCAGATATCTGTTTTGCGGAGGAATGCATGCTCAAGAGTCTTGTGGCTACAATGGGGTGACCTGATATGTGAATGTCTAATTGATATTTTCACCTTATTAGCTTATTCAATTGTGATCAATCTTCTGCATGCTGATGCATGGCTCACTATCAATGTGTTGCTAATGAAACGATCACTGATATTTTCTTTGCACCCATACACACATTCAAAGGTTGTTTACATGTCAAAGCCTAGCTAATGGTTAAAATGTTGAATGTACTTCGGAATGTTAATTTAGTTATAATTAGAGGGTAGAAGAAGCTTGCACTAGGCATGAATATAATTGGCCATTTTCTGTATAACTGAACAACTGAGGACCACATATATTAACTTATTATCTAGTAGTAACATGATTAGGCTGTCTAAATGCTTAAAGAAGCATCTGTTTTTCAGACAATTTTAACAGAACCTTAGAACCCAATACAGTAGACATTGCAGCTGAAAAGACTTTAGTTTCTGATGAGGATACCTAACTATGGAAAGTATTCACTTTCTTCCAAACTATTAGCAACACCTCATGCTAGTTTACAATTTGTGATATTTATTGATCGATTGGATTAACCTTTCAGATCATCCAGTACCTGCCATGACTGCTTTGAACAATGCTGTTCCAGTACTTGTGCATTTACTACTTTACAAGTTACGTGAACATTGTTTTCACTTTTTTGGTTGTAAGCTTACACATGAAAGTTGTCATTGCTTTGTGGCTAGTGCATCAATGTTCAGCAATGATCAATAGCACAAGGTCCAAATGGCTCTTGGAAGAACATGGCCACATTAAAGGCGGAATGATACAAGGTATGGTCATCCACGGAATATACGTTTTATGCATATATTCCCCAATTCCGAGCCATGATCCAAACATATGTAAATAGATTTTATGCTCTTTATCGGCATGTTATACTTCTTTTCTAATTGAGAATCTTATTAATCCTTATTTCAACTGTTATCGGTGTTCTTTACATCACCATGTCTCTAGAGCTGGAGACCTTGGATATCAGTTTTGGATGGCCAAATATCTTTCAGTTGGTCAAAGATATGTGCGTGTTCTGTGAAACCTTTTGGCTTCAATCTGATGTTTAATCGATGTGGAATCCGGTGCTCATTTGAAGCATGTTCCTCGCATGTCAATACCCTGGTTTTGAAAAGCTGAATAGCTTGCTTAACTTATGATTTTTTCCCTTCCATTGTTAGTACCTGTTTAGTTTGACATTTACGACCTTTAAACCCCGGGCTAGTCTGTTTCATTTCACACATTTTATCAAAATCTCTTAATTATCTGATGCAATATGTGAAAGGTTGTGTAAATGGCAGCTTAGTCTGGCCTAACTTTTGATAATCAAGGTCTTATAAACTTTTATGCCTCAGTACAGTAGTTTTTCTTGTGTTAGTGTGCGTGTGTTACTGTTGGCTATCTTTAACTGACAGTATTTCATAATACAAACGCAAAGGTACCAAATTGACAGAAAAAAAAAAGAGAGATTCCAGATATTTGGATGGAAATTCTTCGTATGCCATCGACTGAGGTGAACTGCCAGTTTTCTAAACTCTAAATATACTGTAGCCTGTTCGGCATAATTTTATGCTGCATGGAAGAATATAAAAATTTGCATCCTATTGTTTCCCATTTTTGAAAGCCGTTTTCCTTTTTTTTAACACAACAAAAAATGGTTTGGTAAAATTAGTTTTTGAAAACTATTTTCAGAACTAAAATATCTTTTTCAGTTTTTAAAATAAGAAAATCAAATATTTCTAAGTTAATTTTCTCTTTGAATTTAATAGACATGCACTAATGTAAAAGTTTATATATGAACCAATCAAATCTTTCTTTACCTCTATTTTTAAAAAAAAATAGTTTTTGAAAATTCTTAAAAACTAATTTTTAAAACTTAAAAAACGAAGTCAAACACATTGAGTTCAACATTTTAGGAAACAGATGACATTCAAATTCTATGATAACAACAAACTGTTTTTCCTACTCGCCTAAGGATAAATGTCCATATTTGAATCCACTTCTATGGAAAAGGCGACAGGTTTCCTCCCAATACTTGGACGATTTATATTTGGCAATGTCCAACATATTTTAAAATAAAATCTTCAGACTGATATTATATCAAATTTAAATTATTTTATCAATACTGAAAGTAATAATGTCAAATAAGAAATCTTATATACTTCCTGATTACAACAACAAAAAAGAAAATACTGACAATGCACCATGTCGAGGGCATAGTACGCTATCGCTGCGTCTATTACAATTATCTCATCAAGACCATGTTCATTGTATGGTTATTTTCAATTGTTACTGTTTTGGGGGTCTTGTTCCTAAAACTAAAAGTTTATCAGGAGATAAGCGACCCAATCCTAACCATGTTCCTGCAACTCTTTTTAGTGGACCAATATCCAACGAAAAAGATACTGTGGGTTTCGGCAGTGCCAAGTGGCCCTGGACCCCTGGTGGAATTTGGACCCAAAGTCTTGGACCTGACATTTAGGTGTTTTCGCATTAACCTAATTTCAAATATACTATTCAAATTTGTTTAATTCCAACATTATCTTTTTATAATTTTTTCTTCTTCCTTCCTTCCTTCCATTTTCCATTTCTTCTTACACCATCCAGTTTCTTCTTTTTACTTTGCTGACCTCTCCTTCCGTTGGCTCATGATAGTTTGTTAGCTACATTGTCGCGGTGGTTTGTTAATTGCTACATTGACTTTGTCGTCATGGTGAGTGTTGCGGTGGCAACAACAAAGGTAAGTTTTTTACATATGTAAAATACTAATTCGTATAGGCACACTTTCCCTGTGAATCAGCACCTACATCTTCTGTAACTGGATCATGAAACTCCACATGAGTCTCGTCAGTATGATCCACATGCTCAATATTTTCCTTTTTTAAAAATCGGGGTCCTCAATTGGTAATTTAAAAATAAATGACTCATTTAAAAATACTTTATTGTTGGTGGAAATTGAACCTTGGCCCCCTTGATTATTAAAAATAAGCATTACCATTTCCTCTAGTTTTCAGTATTGAACATGTGTTGCAATAATTAATATTTGAGACCCCTTATTTTTTGGGGCCCTGTGCGGTTGGGCACCTTGAATGGGCCCAGAACCGGCCCTGCTCATCACTACTAATCTCTCTACCTAAAACTCTGCATAAAGCCCAGCACAATCCTCTCGTTCTAACAATAATCAATTTTTTTTCCCAAGTATTAGTCTAATACTTCAAATCAACCTACATCTTCAAGAAAATACTCTTAAATTGAAAATAAAATCATACTAATAAATGTTCTAAAACCATACTAGTATTTATTAAATGTAGTAAAAAAAGTTTAAAATTAACTTTAAATGATTAATCGAGTAGAGTAAAATAAAGTTTGATATTTGTCAAGTTTTAGGTTAATTTCTTAAAATATTTTATATATACTTTTTCAATTCTCGCTCTAAAATTGCATAAAAAATAGTAAAGGAAAATTATTTATTAAGAATGCTGATAAGGTAATTGTCTTTAGTATTTAGTCTTTTTCCTTTTTGATATTTTTCCCTATATCAATAATCTCTAATTAATGGAACTAATAATTGATGTCATATACCAACAAAACTAAAGATTAATATTAAATTATAGTTGTATCTTTGATAAGATCACATTTGTACATTTCAAATCTCTTATTTAGAATATGTTCAAAAGAATTTATTTGAACTTATTTTTTAACAAACACTTGTGTAACTATTTGAAAGACTTTATGAAAATAGATTATAATATATTTATAAATTATGTTAAATTTATTTCAATAAATTCTCTATAATAACTTTTGAAAAGAACTTATAGCTTATATGAAATAATTAATTTAAATTATTTTCATGAGTACTCATTCAACAAGTTTTTAATTAAATTGTTTATTCAAATAGATCATAATTATATTTAAAAATTTAAGCATTAATATAATACAAATTCATTAACTACAATTTTTTTCACTCTATTATACAGATTGACAATCCGTATGATTTTTACGTATTAACAATTCATATGGACCATATGGATTGGTATTTCGCAAATATAAAAAACTTAACTCCATAGTTGTTACTGCAACACCAACCATAACGACAATGAAGTCAATGCAGCAAGTAACAAACAATCGCGACAATGCAACTAACAAACCACCATGAGCTAACGGAAGGAAGAAGTCAGTAAAGTAAGAAGAAGAAAGTGAATGGTGTAAGAAGAAATGGAAAATGGAAGGAAGGAAGAAGAAGTACAAAAGGACAATATTGAAATTAAACAAAATTTGAATGGTGTATTTGAGATTGGGCTTGTGCAAGAAAAGAATCCTTAAAATTTATTAGATTTTAAATAATATTGTCACATTAACCCAAAAATAAATATGATCAATAATAAAACAAAATTGTCCTTTTCTTTCTAATTATTGATCAAATAAATAACTTCTTCATATTTGGAAGACATATTTAGATAAGAGATATTTTATATTTGGAGTTCTTGATATTTACTCGTCCATTTGCATAGTTGCTTGACCTGTTTCTGTTTCCGGATGCTGCTACACTAAATTTTCATTCAATCTATACTAATCGTGTTTAAAGAGGCACTCACGCATTAGACAATTCATTTAGTACTAAAATATTACAGTTGCTTCTTAAAATTAAACTCCAATCTCCAAAATTATTTTGGAGTTTAAATGTATGATGAAAACCTAAAGATCGTTTTGGGTATCAAAAGTAACTACTAACCAAGTGGCCATCTCTGAAAAATAGAGAGAAAAACTTATGTGGTTTGTGTGTGTAACTTTGTGATTCAGTGATGTAAATCCTTCATAATTTCTTCTTCTTTTCAGATATAGATTGCCATTTTATTGAAAAGCAAATGTTTCATAATTTCAATTGTACTAAATTCAAAAAATAAATTGAATTGTACTTACCCAAGTGATTTAACATTTGACACGAACTTTACCCGATTGTCAATCATAACGGATGCGACATGGTTTGGCCTAGAAGACGGGGATAAAACTTAAAAGGGATGCTTTGATGAGAATGGCATAAATGTTTGGTTAAATGACTGAAACTGAACCTATGCTTAAAATCTGGATGTGTGCAATAATGTATTTGTTGCTCATCTTTGGTGGGTGCTAACGGGACTTGAGATTTGATTTGATGATTGGTGGCTTCTGGCTCTGAAAGTTTTGGTAGAAAGTGACCCGCTTATCAATTTTTTGGTACAACAAGCATAACTAGGAAAGATAGGCAGATTATTAGAAATGTTACAAAGTCATGTTTGTCCCAAAATTGAGAAGCTCCTTCAACCATTGCTATAAGGTTAACGGGTCACGCAATTTCACGTTGATCAGATTGCCATTTTGACCATTTGTAATATTTGTAGTATACATTTATTTCGGTAGTCTAAATATTTCTTGTACAATGAAATTCACGTAAAAATTATTTTTACCAATAAAAAATATATAATTTTTTTTCTCTATTATGATTAATGTGAAATATTAATTTCTAGTATTTTATACATGATCTCAGTTGTTGTTTTTTAATTTTTAGTTATTATAATAATTTTTCTTTACATAAACAACCCTATCAAAGCTAATTGATGCAGTATGGAAGTGCAACCAATAAGAGAATTGTACCAATTAGTTTTGATGAGATTGCTTAACTCTATTTTAATTTGAGGTAAGTAGACAACTCCTTAGAATAAAATTTAGAGTTTAGGGTTCGAAGGGAACAAAAGTTTAAAGTTTGATTAAATTTAAAAGATTTTATAGCATACACAATTAAAATGAGAATGTTGAAAATTGGGTGAAATATAATATATTGATTCTGTAAGTCTTTAAAAATATATATTTTCAGTGAAGTTCACAAATATTCTTCATTCTTCTCGAATTAGATTATTAATATAATTTTATATTTAAGATTTAAACTTGAGACTATTAATTAAAGTAATAATCTCATGTCAATTAATCTATATGGTTTTAAAAATTTAAAATATGTTTACAAAGAAACATCACTGCACGTTTTATGTCACTATTATGTTTGAATTATAAAAAATAAAAAAAAATGCTTTAAAAGTTGACTACAGGACATCACAAGTGAGCTTGTCACCAGTATCACCAACAAAGCTTAATGTGGAATGTGAAACTGTCATTCCTCTAGGCAGGGCCATTTTAAGATTTTCTTTTTACAGCCAGTAATCGTGTATACAATGTTACTAATCAAATACTCTATGATTGAATTCTGGATATTTTTATCCAAAAAAAGAAAAACAAGCGGATGGAGAGAAAAAAATAAATAAGAGAATGAGTTCCACATTTCTTCTAAGATCCCTTATAGAAAGAGTTGACGGATAGGAAACCTACAAATGAGTTGTGCATTAATGTGGCTCCACCAAATCCTCTACCATTGTCTCATATGCTTCCTTCATGATTGGTATTCCCATGTGATGCTGCCTCTCTCTCGTTATGAGAGAAAGAGAATGAAGCCTACAAGTTTTGAGTTAGTATTTTAGGGTCACTCTCACCCTCAACATCTGTACATCACATGAATATGTATTTTCTGAACACCGAAGTTAATTGTGAGAAATAATATGGGACAGGTCTTTTCATATATTGGCCCCAATATACACCCCTATTCCAAACATGAGGCGCTGTTGAGGTTGAGCAACTTCTGAGTGTTATTACCATCTTGCTCTTATATATATCTTGCTTACAAGAAGAATAAAAATGTTAAGAGAAAAAGAATCAATGACATATATGTTTGATTGTACGTAATTTGTCAATGACATATATATCCATCTATTGCTGTGTTGTCTTCAATTCTGATTTTTCATTGAGAATTTACATCAAGACTCTTAATTCATGTAACATATATATATAAACATTTTAAAAAGTCTTATTTTTTTATTAAATATTGTATTCAGTTTCCAATTTTTTTATTTTAGCAAAGGTCTTAATAATTTACATCCTAATCCCATTATATATCATAAAAAAATAGAAATGTCTTTCTTTTCTTCATTAAATACAAATGTCTTTCTTTCACTATTTTGGAGTTATGGCAGGCAGATGTACCTAATCCATGAATACTACTGAAAGGAATTCTTGATTCCCATTTCTTGGTACTAGCAGGTCATTTAATTATGGGATGGAAGATCTCTCTGCAAAATTGATGCACTCACTGAGATATTGATCCTAAGGCAAGGTTAAATGGAGAGAGGGTGGCTTGCTTCATGAGACATAAAATTTTGGCAATCATGTTAAAGAAGAGCATTGCTATTGCAATTTGGTTATTGGTACATGACAGACCGACAAGGTGTAATTAAACAAGGGCAGACATTAGCCAGCTCAATTGCTTTGGCATTAGTGCCTAATTAGGGGACATTCAGGATTAATTTAGTACAGTTTTTCTTATAATTGCAAAAATACTGTGACTGTGCTTACCGGTGCCCATAGATCTTGAGCATTTACTTGGGATTTTAAAAATATTCTCTAATTTTTGGCAGAGAAGCAAAATAGTTATGAAACAGCAGGTTAGGTTTACTAAAATAACATGAGCTGTCCATTTACTAAAATAAAAAATTGTATTATTGAGGGCCACCTGGTACTAGTATCCCCCCCATTAAGAACAAATACTCATGAATAATAATGGAGTTTTTATTTTTATTTTTTGGGGGTACTGAAGACAAGCATTGATTCAAGTGCAAATTTCGATACATATATAAAGTACTACTAGAAAGTAAAAGTAGAAACATAAATTTCAAGCCATGCAGAGCTAAAATGTAATTGGAATGTAGATTTTGTCATTTAGCAAACCAGAGGGGGACACTGCTTAGATGTTAACGCGGAAGAATGCTCAGACAAAGCACAAACGAACAGACGCCTCCAGCAATATAAAACCAATAAAATTAGTTCGCAGGTTACTAGGACTATTAATGAGAGCGATGCTAAATATAATAGAACAAATATTGTACTACTAGCTAGTATAAAAAAAAATCAGTACGTGAAACATTAGGTTCTTGTTTTATGCAATTGGTATGCTCAAGGCGTAATCTGCGATTCCCATGATTCATAGCAAAAGCGTACTTGGATTATCATCCACAGCAACACAGTAGCATAGCTTATATAGAATGCCAAATCATGATATACAAACAATATAACAAGAGCAACGGTAGTAGTGATAATAATACTATACTACAATAGAATAATATACTATTAAATTGTACTGTACTAATTATATTCACACAATTTTCTAGATAACACGAGAGAGAGGAATAAATGACTTGCAATGAGCTCTAGGAGTGTAGGTGTACAATTTTTACAACTGAAAATTAAGGACATACAAGGTAATTATGCAATGGAGCCACGCTTTGGTTGCTTTAATAAAAGCTAAAAAAAAAAAACTCAAATTAGAGGACAAGAAGATCTCCCCTAACCACATGCATCTTGGGGACCAGCAAATACTGATAAATTAGAATTCTCTCCCCCCCACTCCACGGAAGGGGATGAGAAGATCCCAAAAAGCAGGTGTTGCTCTAAATCTTACTTCTTACTAAATTACAACTCAAATGCCGCAAATCCCATAAAAGAAAACCAATAAAGAATGTGCTGCATACTGGATTATGGTCCCCTTTGCTTCAAATGAACATTTTATGTCTTAAAAGTATCTTACTTTAAGACATAAAATGTTCTTTTGATACAAGGAAGCTGTATATCATTTAATAATCAAACAAAAAATAAGTCAGAAAGTCCAAATACGTCCTTATCCTAATTCTTCATTATGTGCTTCATGCTAGTGACTTGTATTTTTTTATTTATTTATTCTTCTTGTCCATCATTTAAATCTATCTAATAATTTGGATTTTTTTTTGGGAAAAAAAAATTAACATTTGGGTTTATCTTAACTATTATTTGCCAACACATTAGAAACAACATGAACTACCAAACTGCGTGGTGCTGGCAAACGGAGGTTGCACATATCACAAGTGTAAAAGTGAATAAACAATGGGATGAGAAGGAACTTAGAAACCCAACAACTATGGGATTTCGGAATCTTCACTGTAATACCATATACTCTTAATTCAAGAAAGCTTCAATTTGCTATACTACCACTCCATGCAATAAGAAAGGGATATTATGACATGTCTTTCTTGGAAAGTGAAGGACAGTAGAGTTCAGTGCCTAACAATAGTCATAAGTTTTGTTCCATAGATTGCAAAAGTGCAGAGGGCATTGAAAAGCTCATGATTCTTCATCATGGAGGGTGACATTATGAATAAAATCTTAACCAATGCTTCTTCTTTGGGGTTAACCGTTGATAAAGATTTATTGGTCTTGATGTCAGTGGCAGATAGTATTGAATTGGTTTAGAAATTCGTTTTCCAATATTCCTTCATCTACTTCCTATCTACTATATAAATATAACCATACCTTCTCGTTGCCTGCTATGAGGCTTTTTTTTTTTTACCTTTTTATCCCTACAAATTAAATCCATTTCAGAAAAAAAATGATAAAATGTGTGATCTCTTTTGATATATGTGCTAGATAATTATCTTTTTTGTTGTGTAATATCGAATGGGGACCATCGACCATGTCTTATTTGTCGGCAATAGTCACCAATTATATATATACTAATTAACACCTTGCATCAAATTGCTTCTTTCACTGAATAAGGCAATATAGATTGCAGTTTACAAGTTCATGGTGGAGTTAAGATTGACACGGGAGCCTGATTAATTATTAAGTCCCAAAACTTTTCCAATTTCTTGAAATTAAATGAAAAGATAAATTATGTTGTCTCCAATGTAAGTTGCTAAAAAGAATAGTTATATTTGATGATCTATTCATTTGTCTAGTTAGAAAAAGTTTGGCTTGTGCCTCATGATTGTCATGATTGTGCTGCGTTTGGATATAGGTAATGAAAAGTTTTGAGTTATTTATTTTGGAGGTACAGATACTGACGATATATAACTTGAAAAATTAGAGATAAGAAGGAAAATAAAATTGAAATAATAAAACCATCCTAATAAAACAAAAGAGCAGAGGATTAAAAATAAAGAATTGAAAAACAAAATGTGTCAATTAATTAACCACTCAATTTTTCTTGTTTTTTCTTACCCGTGACCCTTCCCAAGGGGTCCTTCATGGGGTACACAATTCTGTACTTTTCATGATCAATTCTATAATGTAAAGGTCGAGATATAGTAACAGAAGAATTTAATTTCTTACAAATTAAATGAAATGATATTTTTGAATATTTAGTATAACTTTACCAACATCATTTTATTACAAACCATGTCCACGGCATATATTTAATTTTGATGAAAAATACACACAGATAGAGGGCAAAGGTGAGGAGAGTGGAGAGGATTAAAAAAAAATCATAAGAAACCAATGGTTAGAGTGCCAAAAGACAATCAATTCAAAGGGCCAAAAATGCATTAAAAAATTACAAATCTCTATAAAAAGAAATGAAAAAAAAAATATACACAAGAAGATACACAAGTCAAGAAGCACCTATCTAGGGAATTGTTAGCCATCTACTTACTGGATTACTCCTATCACTCGAACTGATTGGCAAAAGAAACTTGGCCAAGAAACCAAACCAAACCTCACATGCTAGAGTCCGCATGTTCAGGAGAGGATAAAAGAAAACAACATGGGAAGGGCACCACCGTAAATTGGCTGACCACACATGACACACCTCTCTTACTCTTATTTCTATATTTATATTTAACAATCTTTTTTTATAAAAAAAAAAAAAACTTTTAAGGGGAAAAGGCGTAACGGGGGGGTAATTTTGTGACAAAGCTGAAGGAAGATATATAGTGGATTCCTTTGCAAGAAGAAGAAGGGCGATGATCCTACGATGAGGCATGATGGAAAATGATTGGTGCACCATACTGAGGGTAGAGAAGCATGAGAACCGTTGGTGCGTGCTGGTAACTAGGGGCCAACCTGAAACTAAAACGCTGGAGTATGATTGCCAGGGCCAGTTTGGTTTGTAGCAGCGCGAGGTTTTGTCCGATGCATGTGCGCACACCTACTCCAAACGGTATGAACGCCAATGGATGCTTCGCCGCGCGGGACACCCCATCGCTGAAACGCCCCGGATTGAACTCGTTCGCATCGCTCCCCCATAACGCTTGATCGTGATGAACGGCCAGGATTGGAATCAGCAGCTCCGTCCCACGTGGTATCTTGTATCCCCCCCAAATCAACGTCCGCTTTCGCCCGTCTGATAGTCGCTATCGTCGGCGGGTACAGCCTTAACGACTCGTTCACAATCATGCTCAGCTGCACCAGATCCTTTACCCAATTAAAATTTGAAAAGACATAATTGTCCCTTGCGGAGTGTTTGTGTTTGCTTACCGTCCTTAGCTTTGCAACATGGTCTTTGGTGGGGAGGTCACGTGATCCGCACACCTTGAGAACCTCGTCACGTGCCCGTACCTGCCAGTGTGGGTGCATAGCAAGGAGAATGGTCGTCCACGTCAGCAGGTTGGATGTGGTCTGTTTGCCTGCAAAGAAAAAGCTCTTGCACTCTTCCACCATGTCATCCACTGTGACATTCGACGACTTCATGTTCGATGCCTCAATCATTAGCCCCAACAAATCCTTTGGCCCTTTTTCTTTTTCCTCTTTCTCATTCTCTCTCCGTCGTGAGATCAGCTTCACCAGCGATTTCTTAATCTCCTTCTCCAATTTCCAAGATCTTACATTCCTCCTTGTTGGAAAGAATCTGTATATATAATTTCCAAATTAATGTTTCTTTTCTTCATTAACAAACGCTGGGAAATCAAATGAAATGTGATTGAGTAGTTACCTGTAACCTGGGATGAATACTTTTTGGAAAGCATCGGCGGCTAAGTCCATTTGTTGGGCTTGTAATCGGAAAATGGCTTTTCCATCTTCGTAGCTGCTTCCAAACGCGGCCCTCGTAATTACATCTTCTGTTAGGCTTTGAAACCACTCCGAAACTTCGATTTCTACCTCGCCCTTCTCACCCATTGCCGACCACTTTTCCAGCCTCTCTACCACGCTTGTTGCCATCACCGGTACCAGCAACTAATTAAATAACCATAACACCAAATCTTAATTATTTATTTATTTATATATACCATAATAATAATCAAATTGGGGTGGGGTTGGAGTTATTAATTACTTTGAGATTTTCCATGTGAAAAGTGGGAGAGATAATTTTTCTGTGGTGAGCCCATTTTTCTCCTTTGAGGCTAAGGAGCCCATCACCTTCTAGCTGCTTCACAAGTGGTGGAGCTTCGTTTTTCTCGTAAAATTCTGACTTGGATGTGAAGATTTCCCGTATGAGGTCTGGCTCAGAGACGGTGAGACGAACAGTGGGTCCAAACCAAACTAGGAATGTTGCACCTGGAGATCAAATATTAATTAGTCATTAGTAGCACTAATATTAAAATTAGTTGTATAGTTTATTAGTGTATTGATTAAGAAATTAAGAGTGAGGTGAAAGATGGAAGTAGGAAGCACATTCCAGCTCCCGCAAGTAGTAAGTGAAGTTTGCAAAAGAGGGAAGGAGCAGGAAACATTACAGCCATTAGTTTAGGGTAGACCCTACAGCACAGAGACATTAAGAGAGATAACAGGAGGTGGGAAGAAGACAAATCAAATTTTTTTTTTTAAACGGTTACCAATCATATACAACAACATTGTCACATTTCAATTCCTCCCATAGAGGACAATGGAAAACAGATGACAACTTCGCAATGCCAACAAAGTGCACTTACACATCATACAAATTATGACTGTTTACATTTGAGAGTACTTAATCAACCAATATATATATATATATATATCTTTTTAATAGTAAAAATAACAAGTTAAGAATATGGACAATATTTGTATTACTGACATCCTTACAGAGCACGCAGTCAGTTGTCTGATTACAATATTACACATCAAGCTGAAGCCTTGTTGGATTTTGAGGCAAGGATTATTAATTCAAGGAGGGCAGTTAAGAAAAAAAAAAAAAAGGAGGTGGAGCTAGCGTCCAAACTTGGAACTTCCACATCATCTGATGAGAAAAAGAAAAGCCTGAAAAGTTGCAAAAAGAAGCACCCTAACTCCGGAGGCTTGAAAAGTCTTAAATTCTGATGGAAGTAACAAAGAGCTTGCAAAAAGAAACATCATCATGATGATGGCACTGAAGAGCGCCAACTTTAATGATGATGAAGAGGACTGTTCGTTTAGAGATAGATAATAAAATGGTATAATATGAAATGCATTTGTTTGTTGGTTTTGAAATTAGGAAAAGGAAGTTAGAAGGAATTGTATATATTATTATATATTATGTGAAGAATGGATGAATGTACCATAAATTTTCTTCCAGTGATGGTAGAAGGAAAGGACTCTGGGGAGAATGTTATGGGAGAAAGGCATAGGTTGAGAAGAGGCCTTCAACATCATGCCGACAAGTTCCTTAACATTTCCAATGAAGAAACGATAAGGGGGGCCTCTGATCCCTTGCTTGGAGAAATGGCCTTCAATTTTTCTGGGTCGCCACCAGAGCAAGACAGTGAGCTTGAGGAGGAAGAGAAGGAGCATGAAGCTAAAAGAGAGAAGCTTGAGGGAGGAGAAGAAGTCCTCCATATATGAAGTGGTTGATGTATGTCTTAGTAGTAGTTAAGAAGAGGGAAAATCTTGTTTTGCTTGGTTTCGATCTCCTTTCCTTAGTGTGGACACAAAACAACAGAGAGAGAGACAGTGGTGCAGAGAGAGCAGGGTTTGGGTTTGGGTTTGGGTTGGGTTCTTATCTGCTTTGTTATGTTGGTTGTTAGTGGCTTGGCTTTTTAATACTAGAAAGAAGGACATGGACAAAGAGAGAGAGAGAGAAAGAGGAGTTAACCAAGGCCAACGGCGTAGGGGCCGCCACTCGAATTCTAAGGGGTCAACGTATGTGAACCTTATTTAAAACATAACAAGACGATGTTACCGTTCTCTTTTGGATTGTACTAGTATTCACATATATATCCATCCCTTTTTGTCTACGTATATTTATGCACATCTTTTCTTCTTTTACACCCTATTTTTTTAAACAAGCTTAACTCACACCTTTTCTTTTAAATATATATATATATATATATATATATATATATATATATATATGAAAGTCTAAAAATATTTATATTATTAACTATTAAAAAATTATAATTAATATCACTTTTAAGATGAATATCTTATGTTTCTTTAGTTTAGACTATAAATATTTTTTATTAGAGACAATTTTGATCTAATTGGATAGGATTATTATGAACAATAAAATTTTTTTTAATATTTAATATAATTATATATTCAAAACTCAAATTAAATATTTACACGCTTAATTGGTGGTAAAATTTTACCATATCTATTAATACATAACTTATTTTTTATTTATTTAAATTAAATATTTACACGCTTAATAGGTATGTCCAACTAGGATGCTGGTATTGGATCAAGCTCTCTCTTAAGGTATTTATGGAAGAGAAATACCTCCAGAAATATGATCACTATATACGAAGCAATACTCAACCAGTGAGTAAAAGAAGAAAATATTATCACTTGTAAAAACTTCCCAGGAGGTCACTTATCCCAGAATTGCTCCAAGTCAAGCACGCTTATCTGTGAAGTTCTTAAGTTATGGGCTACCGAAAAATAGATACACCTTGTTGGTATAGGTAGTACCTATTATTTTCTTTAAGTTATCCTCAATTGTACAGTCTTATATCTGCACAGCCTCTGGATCTCTCTCGTTCGGGTGTGTATTTGATTCATTCATGTACCCCTCCCGCTAGAAGCTTGCTAGGAGTCACTCCTTGTCCGTGCCTCATTGAACCGACAATCACTCACCGCCCTCGTCAGCGCCCGAGATGTTACATGTAATGTAACGACCCGCCTCGTCGCTACTGTATCATACCCTTAATCATGTTTTTAATTGTAATTTATATTTGAAAATCCCTTTAAGTTGATTATAAAAATAGTAGTAAATTTTTCGTAAGCATAATCAATATCAAGAATTAACACACAAATATTCAATGATGAAATTCCTCGTAATATATTTATATAAGAACATAACTTGATGGTGATTACAAATAACCATGTCTGATGGGTACAAAATTTTCAAAAGAAACAAAGGATTAAATAACTAAGAGTGAGTTGTCACAATACAACTCATGGCCGGGATCTAGTCCAATGTCATCCCGGCAGCACAACACATCTATAGGCTGAGATCTGATCTAACAATATCCCGATTACTTGGCGGCTCCATAAAAAAGAAATATCTCCCAAACTGCCTGCTACTGCCCTTCTGCTCACATGAACACGATTTGTAATCATCACAGATACCAAAACCACATGGCACAAGAAAAACAAAGGTGAGTTCATCATGTAAAATAACAAGTAATAGTTAACATTAGTTAAGAAGAGGCAATTCGGTCATTTGCAAAAATACAACAAATTCCAAACATTTCATCACACAATCAATTATGGACAACCCGTCCCAAAAATATTTCACAATTCAACTTTAATGATTAATCATGATGCATACTCCTGATTTAACTCTCAACATGCAATGTGGTACCATCTCCAGAAATAGGCCAAATCCATGGTGCAAATGATAGCTGCAGTTGATGTCGGGGTCACTCTGTTGTGCACAGGACTCATCCCCCCATGGTGATCAGCCAAATTTGGGTATCATAAGGATATCCCTACAAACGTGGCCCCCCAGTACTTCTCGTACTATTACAGACAATCATCTCATTTCCGTCATGCAAACGAAGTATGTTACATAGGCACCATCAATGTATGACCCGGCCCAGGATCAACTCGTCCTGGCGTAGATAATGCCATACACCCCTATGTACATACATATGTCACATGGGCACTATCAATGTATGGTCCGGCTCGGGATCAACTCGTCCTGGCGTGGATAATGTCATACACCCCCACGTACATATATACTGACCCATTCTCGGGCTTATTGATGCACTGACTATGGTCCTCGTAAGGTTAACAATCCGATCCCGACATTTCACATCTATACATAGAATATCACCACGACATCATCAATGTATGGCCCTGCCTGGGATCAACTCGTCCTTGCTAGAATAATGCCATACACCCCCGTGGGTATTCATGTATATCCAAATGCATTTAGATCACCATGGGCACCTATCAATGTATGGCCCGGCCCGGGATCAACTCGTCCTGGCGTGGATAATGCCATACATCCCTCATGGTATCAATGCATTTAATATCTCAAGCCATCACATAGGCCGACCTCAACGTAATCACATACGTCATTCACAAACGCTACAAATAAGTGAATTGGTGTGAAGTAATAGGTGTCCGGGTTGGCACCTAACCATAACAACTGAGGTAAGAATTCGAACAAGGTCGCACGAGGGCGATCAAGGTCGGTAAAGATCAGTAGAGGTCGGTAAAGGTTGGACAAGGGAGGTCAAGGGAGTCCTTTGGTTTCTATAAAATACCAAGACAGACACAAGCTCAACCGAGTAGAGGACCCGATGGCTATTTTTCTGAAAAAGCACGAGCTCATCTGGATTAGGGAACCCGATGGCTCTTTTCTTGAGAAAGCACGAGCTCATCTGGATTAGGGAACTCGATGGCTCTTTTCCCGAGAAGACACGAGCTAATCCGAGTTAGGAACCCAACAACTCTCTCTCTCCTTCTCGTGAAGTAACTTGAGCTCAATAGCTCTTATGTACCACCCCGGGTAAGGAACCCGGTATACAAACGTCTGCCAACAAGGACTAAATTACGTCCTGCATGTTACGTAAACCGCTCAATTCGGTCAATCCATCTTGGTAGCCAACACCACAAACAAAGGTTTGACACATATATGCAACTCGGCCTACCTATCCCGGTAGCCGATGTCACAAACACAACAGTATTTTAATTTATATATATGTAACATGTTTAGCCCGACTTACCCAATCCGGTAGTCGTCTTCTTCACAAACACACCACATAAAACATTATCAATTTATTTCACGTATAACACCAGAAAACATATACATACATCATCTCAACCATGATATCTAAAACCATTATTAACACGATAAACTCTCATTACCTAAACAAGAATTCTTTTCTTTCAAACTAACGTAAGTTCTTATAGCAACCAGGAAGGAAAGAGTTAAGCTTCGTTCACAAGTTTCTCTTAACGTAGAGGTTTTTCCGTCGCAGCTACGGTGGTTCTTAAGAGTTAAAGGTGGTACATAAGGTTGATAAAGAGAGGTTTCTGAGTGCAAAAGAGTTTAGAGAGAGAAAAGAATAGAAATGTGCACAGAAGTGAGAATGAACATGCTTCCACTTCATATACTGCTATATATATAGGCGGAGCTACTAAGACAAGTTGCCAACTTGTGTGAACGGACAGCTACCATAGTTGCCAATATGCGTGAACGGACAGCTAACATAGCCACCATAGTTGCCATCTTTCGTGTACGGACAACTATCTTAGCAACAAAATTGACTTACGTTCCTCAAGCACAAATACCAATGTAAAACACTTTACAACAATTTGCAATTATTATTTAAACAATTAAGCAACAAAATATCTATCAACTTGTAAATTTTCAGGGTGTTACAGAACGTCTTTGTGAAATAACGTCATCATGTCTTGTCCTTAACTGTAGCACGCAGTCTGCACATTTAATGCACCATCGCTTCATTACACGCCTTAATCATGACTTTTGAACATATTTATCTATTTTGCCCCCAACTATTGAATGGATTTGACTCATTTGCCCCTTCGCGACGTTTCATGCCTGCTAGTTACACCACTACACCATTTCGTGTCTTTGACGGTTACACTTTCTTCTTTATATTTCTCAAGGGTTACATTTTTCTCTCCATTTCTTTCAAGTTTCCTCTGCATTCTCTGCATTTTTGCGTTCTTTCCTCTATTGTTCATCACCTTTTGCCACCAAATTCTTCAAGACTTCTTTCACACCAGGTATCTTTGTTACCATAAACTTCCTTTTTTCGTTTACAGTTCCATCATACATTATAATTTTGTTCTTTCTTCTTATCATCGTGCATCATCTTTGTCATTTTCATGTTATTTCCTCTTGTTCCTGGGCTTCTGTCCTTGAATCATTTTCTTTATTCATCACTCTCGCAATTTCTTTTTATCCACCTGCGTGACCTTCTATTTCATCTATTTAAAATGAAACTCACTCCTGAAGAAGAAGCACATCTACGCAAAACAATTCCCCGCAAGATTGGATACTGGCTCTTTGGTCTTCCCCTTTCAAAGGAAGAAAAGAAAAAAGACTTCTTGCGTGCCCCTTCTGCCGGTTCTAATGCCACAAAGAAAACTAAAGTTTCTAAACCCAATATTCCCTTGGTGCCCCAGCACAACAAACCTAGATCTAAATCTAGGAATTCCTCCGAAAATCGTTCCCTTTCACGAACTCCGTTCTCGCCTTTAGAACAAAATAATTCCTTAGATTGCTCCTTTGAAACCCGGTTCTATCTGCGTGTAAACTGTGTTATTGAAAGTTCCTATCTTTTAAAGTCTGGGTTCGATTCAAGAGCTTATTCAATACTTGAATCATGCCGACACAACCCGGTTCTCATCCCCAAACCGAAACTTGTACAACAAAGTGAGGCGCCTATACAGAGAATGCCTCTTACATGTGTGTATGTGTGTGTGTGATAACATTGTTTTATTATATTTATATTTGGACAAAGATCTATTTTAGCTATCAATGTTATATATAAATTGTGCAGATGACCTTAAGCCATTAAGGTTGGTCAAGCGATGCAAGATTGAAGTAAATTTATAAAATCTTAAGTGATATTTATGTCACTGGTGTACAATATGTGTGTGTGAGACATAGACAATTCAGACTTTAAAGTTTAATGAATGTCTATGGAAATATTTATAAATTATTTATCAATTAATTAACAAAAATTTCACATCGACAATAAAAATTAAAGTTTAATTCTTGTGAGATATGAGTTCATTCTTTATTAGTTAGACCAACCTTTATTAGTTGGGTGTGTGTGCGTGTAGTATTTTTTAAAATAGGAGTTTCTAATATTTTATTCATTTGTCTTTAAATTATTTTTTTTCTTTTTTCTACGGATTTGATTATTTTTATCCTTTTAGTAAGGTAGATTTTCTTTAGTTACTTTATTGCATAAAATATTGATAATGAAAAATATCAAGTTTTTCTATTTATTATTATTGTATATTTTCATATTATATTATTTGTTTTAACAATTATAATATGTACAATATTTATTTTCTTATTTTAGTATTATATTTCAAAATAGTGATATTGATAGGTGATATGTTTTATTTTATTTTATATTATACTATTTATTTTGATCATTACATTATTTATTCTTTTATTTTAACAATATACTTGAAGATATTTTAACTGTTATAATTTTTAATATAATTAAAGTATGATATCTATTTTGTTTTTATTTTTTTTAGAACTAATTAAAAATATTTTAAGACATAATGTAAGATTAATACTAGAATATATAATATGATAAAAATACAATAATTGAGACTAAAAATAATATTTAAAATAATGTTTTTATAATAAAAACAAGAAGAGTTTAAAATTGATTAAACACTAAAAGTATAAATACTCCAAAATGTTTATTTATCATTAAAATGAAACTAAAACTTATATAAATATACTATATAAACATGTCCATTTCTAATATTTTACATTTATCAATTATTTCAACTTATATTTTATCAAATATTTAAAATTCCATAAATTAGCTTAACAAATTTTAGTTTTATACTAACTTTTAAGCTTCCAACTTATTTTAAAGCTTTTAGCTACTTTTATCGAAATTGGCCATACTCAAACATTTTTTTTATATAGAAAAAACTTTTTTATCAAACCATTTGAGGTGTATATACCTTTTTTTTGCATGCTTAGTCATTTTAACTATATATATTTTAATCTCTTTTATTTTTATTTTTACATTTAAATTTTTATAATTTTTTTAAAATGTCAATAATTAAAAATATTCATAACTTATATAAGTAATATTTATATATTTAAATATTTATTTACTATAAATTTTACTTATAATATGATTTAAATATTAAAACATACAATTTTTTTTATAAATTTTAATTATATAAAAATTAAAATTTATTATTTGCACTACACAAATTAAAATATTAATAGAAATCACCTAACATATAACGAGTAAATATGGATTTTTTAAAACTTAACTAACTATTTGAAGTAAAACAAAAAAACAAAAAACTTAACTAATTATTTATACCCGAACCCATAAAATGAAATTATTTATTCAAAACTTAATAAGAAAACTTTATCACTAATAATTATTTTCTTCAATTTAAGCTTAAACGAGATTAATACTTAATAGAATCCAAATGCAATTTAGCCTCTACAAAAGGGATGTAGCGCAGTTTGGTAACGCTTTTGTTTTGGGTAAAAAAAAAATTAAATTATATATTTCCTTTGGTATCAAATATAAGAAAAATATTTTTTTCTTCAAGTTTTAATTAACTTTACCTTATTTAATATTTTTTCTAAGATATTATTCATTTAATTAAGGTTTTAGTTTCAATGACTATTTTTTGTTTCTAATATCAAGTTTTAATAAAAGATAAATGGGATAAAATTTTATTTTTTAATTAAAATTAACAATTAAATATGATTAATTAATTTTTTTAATTATCTGAATCAGTTTGTTTTATTTATATTTGAGACCGGAAGAAGTAGTATAGGTTAAAAATCAGTTTTTGAGAAAAAAAGTACTACAAAATAATTTATATTGTTAGCTTATGAGTAATATATTTTAATTTAAGAAAAAATTATTTTATTTTTCTTCTTATTTTCTTGAAATAAAGTTTCAAATATTATTTTTAAATTTATGAAATTATTTTAACAATAAACATTATAATTTTTATCGGTGAGAAAAGTATTAAACTCAAAATTGTGGGGGGGGGGGGGGGGATTGGAAATCCTTCCTACCCATCCCTTTCAAAGTCTTCCAAGTTTCCATCTAATCATATGTATTATTAAACCCCTTGAATTTTTGTTGGTGGAATCAAGGTCAATCTAGCATGAGAATGTCCCCTATTTTTCACGACCATGACCGGTAATATGCCGCAAGCAACATTGTTTGCTGTCAAGGTTGAATCCATCTAATTTTTATATAAAACATTGAGCTGATTCTATTATACTATGGGTCGGGGCAATGCGAAATTAGTGTTAGAATTTTTTTGGCCATTGGATCTTTTTTCTTCTTTCAAATTATTCAACCACGATTGGCAGAGGACAAAAGTGTAGCTTATTTATATTTTTATGAAATTAATATTAATGAATAAAAAACAATGCCATAATATTAAGTTGCGTTTTATATCATTGAATCGAGTATGACTAGAATTTACGCCGATGTTCAACACCGAAGGTCATTTTTTCCAGCCAATAATAACTTATGTTGGTAAGTGAATTGAATCATTGGCAATGGTCGCACTTAAAAATAGAAGGGTCCCATTTTTTTCAACAATCGCCTATGACCAGACGGTTTTCCCCCCCAGTCAAGCAACATAAGCAGCAGTTGCATCGTTTATGTAAACTGTCACAGAGAAAAAGGGAATTTAGTTATAGATATATGTCACCTTGTGTACAACAAAATCTACAAATTGTTTATGACATTCTGTGTGAATGTAAAATTTTCTTTTTGGACTCCATATAAAATTGGGAAAAGAGGGGGAAGAGACAGTGACAAATGGGGATATGTCGAACCAATAGCCATAATTAGAATATAACAAGTCCTAAGACAAATGCGAATGAGTAAATAATTTTCATTGAAAAGTAATAATTGTATACCCTTGTGTATCATGGTTTGTCTTGAGTTCAAATAAAAGTCAAAAGATCTTTCTATATTCCTATCTTCCACATGCATGATGTCTAATCCAAATAACTTCCCAAGAATGGCTAATTTCAAATTATACATGAGATTCACAATAAATCATGACGAGAATGTACGCACACGAATCACGAATGTATGAAAAACAATCAAATCAATAAAAATCCATTGATTAGCCATATATATAGATAGATATATATAGATATGAATCGGTGTAATTTTAACTATTATTAATTTTATTATTTTATAACTTTTAATTAAATAATTGTTTTACTTTTAGAAAAATTATATGTGCAAAATTTTATATTAATCTAAAATTATTTATTATTTTATTCATATAGATTAAAGTCGAAGTGATATAAACATTTTAAAATATATTAAAATATAAATTATTTGTTTATTTTTTCGTTATTGATTAATTTTGACAAAATTTAACAAGATAATATTAAAAATATGTAAATATAATTTAATAGTTAAATCAATAAAATCACATTATATATTAAATTATAAAAATAATGTAATAATTATTAAAATTATATTGATATAATTTGATTCCTCGTGTATATTTTGTTTGTAATGAAGGAAGTTATGCAAAGGATTGTCAAAGATAGAAACAATTAAGAGGAGATTGTGCAACTAAAATTGCACGAATCAGTCTGCAATATTTTATTTGTTTAATGAGCATTAGGAAATCACAAACTCAACTTAGTTACGCATTCAACAATAATAATCAAAACATGTTAAAGAATTGAAGATAGTTGCCATGTATAGTACACGTACGAGAGATTCCAGACTAATTAACCATGTTTCATATAACAATATAGCACTGATAGATATATATATATATGCCCCAACTTTAAAAACATGCATATTTTAAATTTTTGTGGTTAACCCAGGTATCCTCTCGGTTGGGAGGAGGGGAATAATTCTTCAAAGTATCGATAATTCATTTAAGAAATTAATTTTCACATGTTTAAGAGATAAAATTATATGTCAACTATATCACACGATATGGGTATGCAACATGAAAATTAGATAAATGATTCTAACTAATTAACTTATAATAGATATTTAGGTTGAGGTTCCATGAGAATGGTAAGGACAGAGTGTGGAAGACACCGGTATTGTTATTAGCTTGTTTCTTGATGTCAAAAAGATGATGTTATGAGAATCTGAGGGGGAAGAGAAAGAAAAGGGGAGCACAAAGGAGGTTGTCGTTTTGGAATGTTGCTCTTAAATTTGTGCACATGGGAACAACGCGGCCTAGCTTAGGGTATCCTTATGTGCATTAGGTGGGGAAATATGCTCTAGTTGACCCAACACTGGGGTGCCCACGCAAAGGAACCCTTCCCTAATCTTGTCCTAATAGACCCAAGACATATTGGGGCCATGTGCCCCTCATGGGTCCTACAAATTTATAACAGAACTCAACGGCTTAGGGGATGATACTTTGTGGACAAACGCTGGCTCATGACTTTCATTCCACAAATCAATTTATGTTTCTAAGCCAGATTGGACAAAATAGTAACCTCTTCATTCAAAACCGACCTCTGTGATTTTGTTCATTCTGTCAAGTGATTTCATTTCATCAGAAAGTTAAAGCAAATTCTATCTTTCTCTCTCTCAATGATTAATAATTATCCAATGATTATTAACATTGCCAGTTAGACATAAATACCATCACAAAGGAGAATTAAAATATAAAGCTTTAGAAAATCATTTGTTAGGTCAATATATGCCATCGATTTCATTTTTTATTTTACAAATCACCTATTAATGAAAGTTGACTCTCAGAAATTAAACTCTAACTTTTGTCAACATTTTATGATGCTATTAATTTATAAGTCACAAAATTAAATCACACAAATCTTTTTTATTATATTAAATTACACAAATATCCTTTGAGGTATTATAAAATTAAACTTTTATTGCTTTTTTAATGTTTACACTAATCTCCCTTCAAGGAAGTTTGATGTAATGTTTTAAAACAATCAAGGAAATGTCAATGCATATTTTTAAATAACTAAAGAGAGTTAATATAATATATAAGGGGGTTTCAATATATATTTTTAAATAACTGGGGGATAATGTAGGAGTAGATAAAGATAATAGGTGTTTATGTAATTTCACAAAATTTCAGGGATATTAATATAATTTGCTCTTTTTATTAAGAAGTTTGACTTAATTGGTTGGGGAGCATTATGTATTTGAATTTAATTCTTATGAATGAAAAAATTACTCTCTTTTTTATTAACTTAGGATATCCTTTGATCAAGTCCAATGACTAATTTTTTAGGTGGTGACATTCATTTAAGAATTGATTTCTTCTCTCTTTGTTTAACTCCGTATTGATTTCAAATATGTGATTAATTATTTATGATATTATGATATAAGTTAATGAAAAATTTAAATATAACTAAAAAATATTTTATTTTTAAGATGGCAAATAATTTAAAATAAAATAAATTATTTAAATTAATAACTATTTCAGAATAAATCATATATAATAAATAAATAAAACTTATAAAAAAAACATAAACATAACCTTTGATGTTATTTTATATTTATCAACTGGTTCAACATCTAATTTCATAAAAAAAAAATCAAATTCAATATGCTAATTAAATTATCTACTACTCCCTCATGACTAAAACTATTGATTTTTAAAGATAATGCACACCAGTTTAAGAAATATCAATATCACTCACAAACCACATATTTAGTCTAAAATACACCCAGACCATGTTAAATAGAGGTATATGTGGCAAAAAAAAATTAAAGAGACTTAAAAAAAATAGAAAAACATCAATAGGATTCGAACAAGAAAAGAAGCTAAAATATCAATAGTTTTTCTCAGGATGGGGTACAACATATCAGTTGTTTTTGTAAGTTATCATACAGAAAATAAATGACAGACTAAAAATAAGCAAAATAATGATTAATTTTGAGTAATAAAAATAAATAAGAGGTTAAAAAAATTAGAGGGGTAAAAAATGTTAACAGAAAATTAATGAATGACTATTAAAAGTTGTAAAAAAAATTGAGACTAAAAACTTAATTAGTCATTTTAGTTATTACATTATTTATTTTAATTTATAATAAAATATTCTATTATTATAAAAATTGATAAAAAAATTCAAAATTTGTGAAAAAAAATTATTTAGAAAGTATCTTTTTTTATAAAATAAAATATATATTAAAATTAGATAAATATACATTTTACGTCATTTTAACAAATTTTACCAAATATTTCTAATTAAATAAGCGAATTGATCAACTTCTAGTTAGTAGTTTTATCAACTTCCGATTAGTTTATTAGCTAAATTTACTAAACACTCTCTGGATGTTTTACTACTGAGGCAAGTGGAGTAATAACCCCAAAGATTAACGATAACGTTAATCTATACAGAGCAAGATACTTATGTGAGCCTGTCAATACACATAAGGTCAGTCTGTGTTGGTCCACAAATAGATGGATCTGGTTTAGGTTGGCGTTGATTCATTGGCGAACTAGTCTACGAACCTAAATAAAAATATTCACAAAAAGCTAAAAATATTCTTCTCTGGCCTTGTAAGGGTTTGCCATAAATAAATCCTCACTGAGGTTGGTAGTCTTTTTTGGTCTTGCAAGAGAGCATGCGTCCTAATCTAAACTTTTCTATTAAAAAAACAATTTAACTCACGAACTAAAAACAAGTTAATTCATATAAATATGCATTTAAATTAAGTAAACATTACCACATTTAAATTAACGTCACTCTATAGTTAATACACATCAACTTGAAGCTACGTACTATTTCTTGTTTTCGGGTCAAATTATTCTTTGAAGACAGCTCTATGAATTTTGTACATTTTGGAAGCCAATCCAAACACGCAATAAGCTTAAGATGATTTTCTTTTTTCCAATATAACTTCCCAACTAAAGCTAAAAATGTATTTTGTGAATATTTTAAAATTCATTTCAAATTTAAAAATGTAATTTATCAAAGTATATACCACGTTATCTTTTTCATTTTCTCTCTTCCCACTAAATTTTAAAATCAAATGGTATTTAAAAAATAAAAAAAGAGAGTTAATACACTGTAAATAAACAATTTTTGTTTATTACAGGGGAAAGAAAAGACAAGGCTAAAGCGCGACAAGACGCGGGAAAGCAACTCCCCTAAGTTCTTGAGCTAAAATCAACCGGAGTCGAGGGGGGAAGGGACTCAATTCTAGAAGCAGCGAAGCCCCCAACAGAAAAATGGGCACTTTTATTAGCCTCTCTGTAAACATGGAAGATATAGTAGGCTCCGAATTTGTGAGAGCAAGGTAGTGTCTCCGTTTATCCACAATTAATGGAAGAGCCACTTTGAAATTAATCCCACATTGTTTGACCTCCATGTCTTTGTTATTTAGTTTTGCTTTCTTTTAATTTTCCCCGTGGCAAACCGAATGAAAAGGTATCTATCTCCCCGGAGACCAATTAATTAATCATTCAAGAGTCTGATTTAGTTGTTAAATGTTCGACCTGACGATGTCTATAGATTCGATTGTGATCATTCTTTGCCTTATTGTACTTACGTACGTTGCTAAATTTGTATGGACAAAATTGTAGAGAGCACATTTTGAAATTTTATGCTTTATTAAACCCCAAGTGACAAGTCACAACGCATGCATATAAACATGCACATGTACATTCCATAGGCAGTCAATTATCAGACATCACTTAAAAAGCGAATGACAAGATTACTTATAAAATAAATGAATTAATTCATTTCAGTTTCGGACCCGGTAGTGCGAGGGTTCAATTTTATGTAATATCTTTCTTTTTGAAAAGGGAATATTAGAAAACTGATCCGAAGATCATTTCTAAACCATCAAATTAACTAATGATGATAATACCCTCGTCCACCCCCCCTAAATTTATCTGTTAATTACTTTCAAACTCGAATGCTAACTGAGTGTAGAAGTTTCAATTAGAAGTTGTTATAGCAATATGGTATGGGGTAACCGAGAGCATCTAACAAAATATGTAAGGACAATGAGGAATATACAACCGAAATTATTATCAATAGACCACTATAAAGCAAGCATCGATCTTTAGATTAAAAATACAAAAAGAGAGTACGCTGACAAGAAGTTTTGGAATTATTAGACGAAACAAATAATTGAAATCGATGATAAACTAGAACCAAAAGCCATGAAAATTATTGGCAGTAACTGTCATCGGTACACGAGTTATGTAATTTTCTCCCATGGATATGTCCTCATTTCACAAATAGGAGAAACTTCTAAAGTTATGAAAAGGATTTAGTAATTAGTAGGAGACTAATTAAAGAAGCTATAATTAATAGTGAATGAAGGGATATGCACATATGATTTGGTAGCAAATCTCTGCCCGTTATATTTCATATCTCCTATTTGTCATTATGGTCATTGAAAAAATTACTTCCGTCAACCCCATGATAATTTTTACGTTTGTTGGTGGCCATGCCAAGGATATGCAGCCACTTGTCTTTCTATATTTGGCGTTTTCCGCATTCAACAACTTTCATATAGGACAACCTTTTTGACCCTTTATAAAATAAAACGATTCAAATTCAGTTGCTACTCAGTGCCAAATCCGCAAGGAAAAACAGTTGGCCTTTAGAAAGATTTTCATCAACTTTGTTGAGTAATGATGATATTAGGGATGGCAATATTTCTTATTCAGATATTTTGTTGATCGATCTAGAAAATGCGCACTTATTTGAAAGGTCAATTGGGAAAAAGTTGAAGTTCGATTTCACGATGGAATGGCATGCGGTTGCGCATGCCTTAGCAATTGGCAATAGATATAAAAAAGTCCACATCTCTCAAATCAGATGTTACCAATGCCGCACAATGCATTTTTAAGCAATAATATTACTCTGTAAGGTGATGTCAAAAGAGATTTCTTTCAGTGTAGGAAGGTCAGAAAAGAAGGTCTCATTGCAACAATAATCGACAAAATAAAAAGAAATCAAGACCAAACGCGAGTTCACAACTTTCACATTATTTATGGCGTGTTTGATATCACGTTCCAGGTGTAATTCTTAGAAACAAATAAGTATAGCTTTCACATTCTAAATATAGTTTCTCCATTTTCAATGGATTTTCAAATATGCTGTTAATTACTTTACAATCAAGAATTGAAGGGGATAAAAATTATAATTTAACCTATATAATCAACTAATTGTTTATTTTATTCTATTAATCCTTTGTATTCTGTTAAGCAATAAATTTTTGCTTGTTGAAGAATAATTATAACCAAACAATAAACAAATCTTACTCTTAATAAATTTAAAAAATATGACACCTTTAATAAAATTTTAAAATTATTTTTAAAAACTAAACAAATGGAGAAAATCTCATTTAATTAATTACATATATATACATACAGCCCGATTATAAGTATTAAACATTTACATTATTCAATAATTCTTTATAAAACACTTATTTAACGAATAAATTTAAAATAAATAAATTATTCAAATGTATGTAATAACATTGATAATCGATAACCCTGTATATAGAAAATATTATATATTAAGATAAATCAGTAAATTGTAAAAAAATAAATTGAATATATAAAATATATTTTGAATATACAATGAACAATTTGAATCTATATATATAAACGCGTAAGAATATATGCTTCTTCGGGTCACCAATTTTTTTCATGTTTCCTCGCATGCACTATAATTGGAAAACTCTCCTCTCATAAATTGGTTTATTTCACTTTCCTAACATGCCTCTTATTTATCATTTGATGTTTTTAATATAATTGAAATGGTTTCACAAGTTATATACATATATATTATGTTCAAAATTCAAGTATGTTCCTAACATGCATATGATATATCATCCTATGCTTTTAGTATCAAATGAAGGATTTACCTTAATTTTTTATCTCTCTCAATCTAACATTTTTAATATCTTTAGTTATCATTCAAATTTGAATTTTATAAAATAAATTACCAAAAAATAGTAGTATATCACAACATAAATTATTTATCATAAATATAAAATATAATTTATATGTTAAAATGATAGATATACTACTACAGATTGTAATTATAATAGGATATATATAAAAGTATTTATTTATTATAAATTACAAATTTTAGTTGTAATGTACAGGCAACAATTATTTTGAAAGAAATTATTCTTCTTATTACACGTGGATTATTATAGAATAGAAGAAATATTAACATTTACTTATAAAAAAAACAAATTCTTTCTTTGATATTACGAGAAAAATTTTAAACAGCATAACAGCAGTTACTTCAAAATTACGCGAGCATGATTTATATATGCGTAAGTGGGTTTTGATTTTTGAACATTGGAACTGGAAAAGTTCTGAACTTCTGATGCATTGTAATTCATTTAATATCATGAGTTTTATATATACAATGTACAAAATTAATTAATTCGATCATTTAATTTTAAAGTCCAGTTTGTCCTTTTGCGGCATAAAGCCGTTCGTTGCATCAACTCAGGCCTGCCCAGCTGCGCAGCTTGCCCATAACTTGTTTGTTTCTTTGGTAAGCAGGTTTACCATATTGACCTCTTTATAACCCCCAAAGATCTTTTTTGCTCCATACATATATTAAACAAATGTTTGACGCTTCATCTTTAGAATTGAAATCATAATGGGCTATAATATACCACTGAGATCAGGTTCAGTAAAAGGGGTTAATTTCTCAAATGTAATATGTTACACTCGAATTCTTTATAAGAGATTTGACATTTG
Organism: Glycine latifolia; assembly: GCA_013407115.1. Classification (NCBI taxonomy): domain Eukaryota; kingdom Viridiplantae; phylum Streptophyta; class Magnoliopsida; order Fabales; family Fabaceae; genus Glycine; species Glycine latifolia. The sequence goes on along the minus strand of CM023947.1, from coordinate 29,451,106 downwards.
AGTCTGAGTATGAATATATATCTACGTTAATATTGGAAGAAAAAATTTTGATATTTATAATGATCTTATTTGATTTAAGATATTTATTATTATTGTGTAATTGAGGGAGATAAATATTAAGAAAATTTTCATAAATGGATATTGAGCGTTTTACATAAATAAACTGATTCCACCTTTTAATTTAAGATCTTAAATATTAGGTTTATAAATTTTTTCTTCACTTATATAATATTTAATTTTATAATTTTTATTAAATATAAAATTTTATCTAACATTTATACTCTTAAGAGTTATATACACTTATACTCTAAGAGTTTGTATAAAGAAAAAAATGTCCAGCTAAAATAAATAAATAAAAAAAAAGAGCAAACCAAGGGTAAGTTTATAAAAAGGTAATAAAAGAGAAATAATATTTCAAGTCACATGGTCCCATGTCATATATGTATACGTATTTTCATGGCATCCACATGGAGAGAGAGAAAGAGAGAGGGCAGCACAGCGTCGCACGGCAGGGTCAGGTTTGTTTTGGAGTGCACAAAGATAACAACCTCTGGCAGTAGAAGTGATATATGAGAATCACAGACATAAGGCAAAAATCCGTACTTTCAATGCTAGCATATTTGTGCAGATAATATAGACAAACAAACTATTAACTATTAATAATAATATATAAAAGGGAAAAATATGGCTGTATATGTATTGTATATTTTGACTCATCTTAACCCTCGTGAATCGAGGGACAGTGTTTGCACTTTTTCAGTTAAAAACAGTTATCTATGGTGACCAACTTTACTTTTTCTTCACCATCCCCAAGATTTCTTCGCGGCAATACAGTAAATTTATTATTGTAGTTGTTCATATGCATGTCTGCTTTTATGCACAAATGAAGAAGGTGAACACAAAGTACTACGTTTTATGCTGTGTGTTTTGTCCCATTAAAACCATCCTTGTCCAATTATGTCTCTTCCCAGTGGCCACTCATTGCATATGTTTAAGATTTACTTTCACCTAACTTTGGTCCCTTTCTAAAACATAACCAAACTTTGAGTGCACAAATTCGATTAACCATTTCATTCTTTGCTTTTAACTATGGTTGGGTATATTTTGGATTCTTGTCCGCCAGATAACCCGTTTAATCCGTAATTTGCACGGATTTGGACTCCGTGAAAGTTAGTCTATGCAAATTTATCCGTTTAGCCTAGGTTTGGTTGTCGGATTCGTGGACCAACCAATTAACTCACATAACATAATATTTTTAGTGTCTTCTATACAAATCTTTAAAAACAACAAATAGATTAAAAATAAGGTGAAATTTTTGTATTTAAAAAAAATAAAAAAATAGAAAATAAAAACATAAGAAAAAGAATAAAAGTATGATAAGAAAAGGAACAAAAATATTGAAATATAGAAGAAAGAGGATGAAAACAAGATTGTTTGGTTGAAGTGAAAAAAAGAAAAAAAAAATTAATTAAAGTAGTTAGATTAGTAAAAAAATTGACCATTAACTCAATTTTCATTTTACGTCTTATTAAAAACATATTTCTTTTCCTAAAAAAAACAGAATTCTCCAATTTTCTCTATAACACAAACTTTTCTTTTTTATATATATAAAATATGCCTTTGGTGACATATAATTGAAAAGAACAATTTTTTTAATAGAACAGTTACAAGCACAACAAAAATGAGGAACAATAGCAAGTAAACCAAGGTTAAATTGGTAATCAAACACTTTAAATTGTCCCTCTCACTCGTACTTTTCAATTCAATCCTTTTTTTCTCTCTCATTTTTGCATGAATTTAATGTAGTTTTTTTTCCAAAACTTTTGTACACTTATAGTTCTACCAAACGCCTTCAACTCTCCTCTTTTTGTTCTTTTTCACAAACTTTCACCCCTACCAAACGCAACAAAAGTTTCAAATGAACTAATTAGCAACTAGTGAATGTACAAGTGCCAAGTGGTAGTGGCACACCACACATGCATCTATTTCATGATTTATTGATATAATCTCGTAAAATTGAGTTGATTTTCACAATAAACACTACTTATTATCAAATTATTTAAAAGCATGCTAAGTAATAAAATGAGTAATAGAATTACAAGAGAAGTTTGATGATGCAAGATGAGGCATACTCATTTTTTCTTATTAGCTTTATTCTATCATGTTTGGTTCCTATTGTAGTTCTTATTAGCATAACTACGTATTCAATACTACTTATCAACAAACTCCCTAACCGATTACTCACCATTAATTTTTGTCATAGTATAGTATGAATCAGGTTGCATCTCACTACATGTCTTTCATTCAATTGCATTGTTACATCATATTCTTCATATAGGAATGATTAGACTACACGCTTCATGTTAGCTCAACTTGTAATAACTTAACAGTATTTGAAAAAATCTATGCAAGATCAACGGTATTCTACTAATAATTACATTACTTGATGTGATCCGTGTACTTGCCAAAGTGGTGTGCTTTAGCAATCGGCCATCAATATTTAACTGTGATTAATTTGTATTTAAAATAATATTTAATTTCTTCGGAAATAACCTTTTTAAAATTTTATTTAAGGAGTATAAATATATTACTACAAGCTTTTATGTGAACATAATGTTAAAAACATTAATTCTAAAATAGTTAATTGTAACTTTTTAAACATTAAGGATTAAAATTAACAATATTCTTACACTTTAATTTTAGAATATTTTATATCTATTTATTGATAAATATTTTTTTATAAGAAACATGATTTTATATTATGTTTCATCAAATTTATTTAGCAATAACACTTTTTGTTAAACTTTTAAAAATATTATAATTTTTTTTATATTTTATATTTTTTATAGTTTAATTTTGTCATGAAATGCACGAGTACTATATTACTTATATATCACTGAAAGAAACAATAACCACTTTATTTTTTACTTTATTGGTAACAGAAATTAAGAAATTTAATATGTATTTTTTATACTTTTTTGTAACTGCTTTTTTACATCCTAAAATCCTACCCCCTGCCGCCCTCCCTCTACTTGTGTGTATGTGTGGTGGAAGACAAAAGATAAATTATCTGCTCATACATCAATCGGCATAATGTTGTTCTATTTTAATTTATGATTTCGAATTTGAATTTTAATAGGTAACTATATTATTTATTTAATAAGAAAAAATTTTGTTTATAATTATCATATTTGACTTAACATAATTATTTCTTACAAAGAATTTTTATAGATCATAAAAATGATTTATTTTATATTATTTATGCCGTATTATTTATGCTTTATGAGGTACAGGTTTGACCCTAGTTTGGCTGTCGTGTCTATTTTCCCCCACTTTCTTAATAAATTAAGAAGTAACTTCCACCAAAACTACTTTCCAATTCCATATTTTGGGGGGTTAACCTTTTCAATTGCATTCTAGCTTGTAACAAACCAACTTTCAGCCCGCAAGTTTTGACAGTGGAATCTTCTATCTTTTCCATTCTTATATGGCATAATAATATATTAAATAAATGAGGATGAAACACGTATCTTGCATAGGTTCTTTGGTTTTCTTATTCCCTTAAATTACAGCTTGAGCATGGATAAGGACATTCAAAAAATACATGACTTGTAATTAATTTACTTTTAAATTAGGCAGAGCAGTGAGTGTACATTAATAATAACTGTGCATTTGATAAGATGACAAATTAAGGAAGACCAGCTTGATTAGAGTTGTAGAGATGAGATTAGAACAGTAGGGAGCGATGCAAATAAGTTTTAAAGTGATATGAGACTGAAAAATAAAAGAGGAAGAGAATCCAAATCATCACAACCAGGATGAGAGCGAGAGGCAGAAATGAAGTGGGTAGTGAGTAAGTATAGGTGAAACTTATTGCCAATAAATTCAGGTTTCCCCCCTAGTCTCTAATTCCCATCATCACTAAGGTGCATATGGCATAGACAATGACACTTGCTAGCTATCCTCCTATTGATGCCCCTATCGTTTATGTGTAAGCACATGCTTCTTTTGCAGAACATGTCCTGTTACAAATTTACATGAAAACAAGCTATAATCAGTCTTATTTTTTTCCCTTTACCTTCCCCCCCTTACCCTACCATGAGGGGCTCCCCATATATATATTTGTTGTAAATATGTATCCTCACTTGATAGGCCATGTGATGATAAGTCACATTCTTTCATTACTAATCTATTGCTCCTCACACTCTATCTAGTTTTCCCACTTATAACTTTCCTCTGATGTTGGGGGTTAGGGTAAACGTGGGACTGCTGCTGTTATATATACCATAAACAGGAAAATTTATGACAACTTAAACCAGGATCTTATGTCTATCCACAATCAATTCAAAGAACACGCAAGCAACCACAAAGGTTTCATGTTGCATGGATGAATTTCAATTTCAAAATTAGACCATGTTCCTATTTCCTAAAATAAATCCCTCACCCCTCACCTACTGGTGGTATATGGATTATACTGTTCCAGTTTTTAGTTTGCCGTTCATAGACTAACTGATATTTGATTTAGATACGTTGAATGATAACACAGACGAACACATGCATGGAATTTATTAATAAGGGTACACATAATCACATACATGAGCCCCGCATGCATCTCGCTCATTTTCTGGGTCTTGGTTACATTAATTGTTTTGAACATATCCATATCCATATCCATACTGATGAGTGATGACTTCTAATCAATTGTATATATTTTAATTTGAGGATTAGACTAAGACTGCAAAAAAAAAATAAAAAAATATATTGAAAGATAGCTAGCTGTAAGCAAGCGTATATTGCTATTTAATGGGTATGATAGAGAACAAAATTAGGAGACACAGAGAACAGGTGCATATGGAGAGCATTAACAGGTGAGGAAATAGGGAAAAAGAAAAGGAAAGAATAGCCAGTTCACTAAAAGGGTGCAAGACAGCATGGGCCACATGGCAAATTAAAGTGAGCCCCGTTCAGGAACAGAACGAGAAGAGAAAGATGACTAGTTCCAAAAAAAAATCACAAAGGGAATGAGGAGCAATAGTAAGGGGCCTGGCTGTGATATGAGATAACTACTAAATAGGCCCTATAGCCCAAAGCAACACCGACATTGAAAGCCACCCTTTCTGAGTCTGCCTTTTAAAGATGAGAATTTTCACATATGGGTCCTAGTTAAATAAGTTGTTAGTGGTAACCACTAACCAGCTCCTGAAAATTTGGACAGTGTACTGCTCGCTCTAGTCTAGTGGGCAATGGTCAAAATTCCTCTATTATGATGGTGGGCTCCTACCACATACTGTTGTAATGGGAAAATGAGACTGTAGGTGTGGGTTAGAACCGACACTGAAAGGGACAAGACCTGTGGCAAATGGAGCTCAACAGCCTCAGCTTCGGAAGCCATCAACATCCTTGGCCCATTAGGGCACGCCTAACTTGCACCGGGTAACCAAGTTATGGAGACATGGCAATTGGCAAGTTAGTGTGTGTGTTCATGAAACTACTACTGCATCATAATAATCATATAGTGACTTGTGTTGTGTGGTGCCATCGGTCATGTGGTAATTGGTGTTGCACTGTTCAGATTCACGTGACTATGATAAAACACGTATTTATTGAGCATGTAAAAGGCTATATAGCATATGGTACACTGATGAATGGGATTTGCTACTTCAGCCCAGCTTTTCACCAAACAACCTAAAAGGCTGATGGCTAGTTAACTAAATAAGGGAAAACTGTTTGTTCTTCTAGCCTAATGGAGCGCATTCAAGTTAGGAACCCCTTTATGCTACTGTTCAAGGTTCAATGTATTCTGAGACTTGTAGCTTTTCTTCCCAATGTACATGGACCAGGCCAACTGGCCAGCACCTAAAAATCAAGTCTTGCAATGCAACTCAGTCAGGACCGCAAGTATGGATCATTCATCAGTCACCACCAATCTACAAGTTACTACTATTAATTATTATATTGTCTTCTAAGAAGGGTTTAGAAGTTACCTTGAAAACATTTTTCAACACAGAATACAAGATGTTGCCGTACCATATAAAAAAAAAGGGTTGATCCAGCAGATCAAAAGCTACCAATTGAAAAAAAATAAACACATCAGCTTTTTCTCCCCTTCAACAACCAAACCAAGTAAAAGATCCGGCAAGTGGAATGTTTTGAATTACATGCTGCAACGGTTAGATGTCTGTTGCTTTCATTAAAAAAAAAATTACGTATCCCTTTACCCATATGTTTCTCATTATGCCAAGGTAAGGAGGAGATATATTATACGTAGTTTTACTCTTGTATATGCAAAGAGTCTGTTTCGATATTTGAACCATGTCTATTGCTTTCATGTGAGACATAATAATCTGATCACTACACTGTTTGGCTAAAACTACAGAGATCTTTTTCTATTATTTTTTTACATGTAACCAACATAGTAATGCTAAGCAATCTAAGCATCAACTCATAAGAAATGTCCCACAAACATTGATAATAAACTATGTGCTTAACATCAGAACTGCAAAATGTGTGCAAGGAGAAATTATTAGATAAGACACGACCACCATTTATCTATGTTTTCAATTCATATCTATGCCACACATATTTAAACTTTTCAATTTATGAAGACAAAATAGTAACATTTAATTATGTATCATATAAAAAATAATACAAACTACTATAATGATACAAGACCACCTAATAATTTCTTGTGTGCAAGAGTAAAGGAATCATAATCGTCTCTTACCTATTCCAACAACAGAAAATTTTAAAAATTTCTTTCTTTTACTATATTGTCCTCAAATCAAACATGCCATTAAGTTTCTTCAAATTTAATTGTGATTTTATCTGTAGGTTTATAACCATGATTCCATGAATAACTTATTAATCCATTTGAAGAATAATTTGTGATGCAAAACTGGCTTCTTCAGTGTTGTACAGATACAGATATCATAATAGGCTAATTACAGTTACTATGTAGGATATGTACGTAGGACGAATTAATCACACTGGACTAATGGAACATCTCAGAGTATCTTAATAATATGCGTGCAAAAAGAATGGCACGGGTAAATCATTGAATCCTTTGTTGTTGTTCTTATGACCTTGACTTCAGATGTGTCACCAACGAGGTGCTTGGCAGAAGCTACATACTGGTAGTAGTATAGTACAATATGTATTAATAGTATTGTCGCAAGAAATTTCTCTTGAAAACCGGCGATTAAGTTTTATAGAGATAAAAATCATTGCACAGTAAGTCGTGGATTCATTTACCCATGTCCATTTAACATTTAATTGTAGACTAAATAAGTGAAACGGTATAATTGATGAGGTCCATTTCATCCACGGGACATGTGGTAAAAACAAGCAAGGGGAATCTATATTCAGTATGACACCACTCCAAAGTTTAATAACAGAAGAAGTCAATTGATTACTTAATCCCATAGCATAACAGCAGGAACAAAACTATGAAATACTGCTTATGCATGTGCTAAACATATCCCTACCCACCCCTTATTCCCGCTTTCTATTCTCCCGCCAAGATTATACAATGCATCAAAAGCGGATGAAAAACATTCTTTTTTTATCAGGAAAATTCTGGAAAGCATAAAACTTTATTCAAATGTTGCCTAAAAGTTTATTCAAATAAATCATCTTCGTCATCAGGAAGAGGCTGAGCAGCCGCTCTACATATCTCTTCTTCATTCCTGTAAAGCACATAAATAACACATATAAGGTTGAATCAACCAAAGAAGAATTTAAAAAAGTGAGGAAGAACACCCTAATGTGGCTAAAAGCACATAAATAACAAATAATAGTCCTTACAATTGTTGTGTAGCTATATCAATGACTACGTCCGGGGGAGCAAGAGCTGGCATCTCCACAAAATGAAGGCCCTGATCCCTGGAATCACAAGATCAATAATTTCGGGACATTTGCATATGAACAATTAACAAATAAAATAAACCAAGAACAAAGCATTCTGTTTACGTACCCTGCAAGTTTCTTGGCAAGGTATAGAAAGGGTTTTTCGAAATTGTAGTTACTCTTTGCAGATATCTCATAGTACTGCAGATTCTTTTTCCTGTGAAATGTAACCTGCTTTGCTTTAACCTGTCTATTCTTCACATCAACTTTGTTTCCGCAGAGAACAATGGGAATGTTCTCACACACCCTATGATCAACAAGAGTCACATACTTAGCACAGAAATACATTGCAATTTGCAAGAAAACGCCAAAAATAATTTACAAAAATAAAACATAATCAACTCACCGACAGAGATCTCTGTGCCATGTAGCAACATTCCTGTATGTCAAGCGAGCTGTTACATCAAACATAATGATAGCACAGTGTCCATGAATACTGCACAGAATTCACAGGTTTTCATTAGGACAACATAACAATCTTCCAATAATTTAAGATAGGAATTTACTTTTAGCCATGAAGCCAATTAACCAGGAAGCTATTGGACTAGGTAAGAACATATGTACTCAATTCACAGAAGACAAGGTACGCAAAATGAGAAAACACAAGTCGGGGGCAGGGTATGTACTCAAATCACAGAAGATAAATACAACTATACAAACATAAGCTACCATCCCATGAGAGTTGACATAAACCAGTAACACAATTTTGTGCTAGTCCATTTTCTTCTATTCATGATTGATATTAAAGACCTACTTCATCTTCATACGTGCAGTATATGAGGTTACAATATATACTTTCTACATGCGTCACACCTAGAATCGAAAACAAGGAGATTATGCATAACAAAACTGTATACTAAAGCACGATAAACGTCACTAAACAGAACTGCAGGAATCAATAGCAATACTAATAGTACTAGGTGGTTAAAAATATACGATAAGTCGATCACGTATTAATGTTATGATACATACAATAACATGTTTGAACAACTGCTAGAAATGCAATTTATATACAGTTAAAACGAATTGAAATTTGTTAGAAATATGACTAAATCACGATTAGATGAATTAAACAAGCACATCCGGCCGTAGACTAATTGTATGAAGGTTATGTAGACTTACTAGTAACCATCTCTAAGACCACCGAATTTTTCTTGGCCAGCAGTGTCCCAGCAGTAAAAGCGAATTCTTCCATAATTGGTATGGAAGTCTAGTGGATGAACCTCCACACCAATGGTTGCTACATGCATGTAAAATAAATAAATAAATTTTAGTAAATGAAATGTTAGGCATAGTAAAAATTAAGCCAAGAGGAAGAGGGTAGGGATGATTATGCTGGAAAGGAAGATAGTAAATAAAAGTTTAGGTGTTAAGGAAATATTACGTTCATATTTCTTCTCAAACTCTCCCGTTATGTGTCTCTTCACAAAAGTGGTTTTCCCTGTGGCATCAACTCATGTAGATGTAGTTAGCAATAAGTTTCATTCAAAAGCTAAAGTTAAATAGAAAAATAAAGCGTGTGTGTGTTGGATAATAGAGTGAGTTGAGAGGGGAACATAATATTTACCAGTTCCTCCGTCGCCTACGATGACAAGCTTGAAACTGGGATAGTCAACCGTTTGTTGCTGTGGCAAAGCCTATATATAATATAGGAGAGAAAAGTAAGAAGGTAATTAAACATAGAAAGTGCAAAGGAAAACGAAGCATGCAAACTCCATAATCCATATAGAGAGAGGCTTACGTACCATGAATAACGTTAAATTAAGAACGTACGAGAGGGTGGTGAAGGTGAAGAAGTGGCTAATTAAGTGTGAGGATGGAGGGGGAGGTTGGTGCTTATAAAGTTTAGTATTGGAGGGGTGTGGACTTAAAATTCACGCACAATTAAACATTGGCTTCAATATCAAGCTACCATTGCATATTTGCATTAAAGAAGCAACTCGCGGCTTAAGATTAACGCCTCCTTCGCCTTTCAAACTCTCAAATACTTATTTTATTGCCATCCTTACGTTCTTATCCAAATCGAATATCAAAACATATATATTGTAAAAATATATATGAGGAAAGATGATTATTACCGAGAATTATATATGACATAATATTTAATTTGATATCTTATTTTGATAATTATGGATTATGATCTTATCTTTGAGAATTACCAGATATGATCTAATCTTATTTTCGTATGATAAAAATCATATCTTATTTTAAAAAAACCATGGGTATATAATCTAGTTAAATATATCTCTGAAATTACATATATATTAAATCATGTCCATCAAATTTTATAAAATTGTTTTGAAAAAATTAAATATATGGGTTGATACACTCCATTAATGAGCGTGAATTTAGATGATTATTCTAATTTTTATATATAAAGGATTTTAATATTTTAAAAATTTGTCTTCAATTTTTATATAAGAAAATGTCATCGTATTATGATTTATGTTTAATTATAATTTATCTAAATTTCATTATCTTTGATCTCATAAATACCTTTGTGGTTTCTTATGTTATTCAATTGTTTTTACTTAATTATTATACAATATTCAATTTAATTTTCTTAATATACGTATAGAATGTCTGCAAGACCTTCCTCAGAAAGTTACTCTATCGAAAATTCCTCTACGATGATCTAGTTAAAGACCAAAATTCAAGCATCTTAATAATTAAGATTCACATTCCATTGGAATAGAATAATCCAAAATACTCACATGATAAAATTTTTTTTTACAAAGACATGCTTGTGGCATTTCATCAATAATCAACTAAATAATACATGAAGAATGATGAAAATATGAAGATTAGATAAAGAGATGATGTCACTCTAGCTAAAGTATGATTGTCTTGGCTTCTCATAAAACCCATATGATAGGTATAATTACTTGCAAACATTTTTTGGCACTATCTGATGATAACCCCTAGTTCTGAAATATCCGGAGCTCTCTTGATAATTTTATCAACCGTGATCTTGTTATATATCCATCTGCAAACTTCAAAGGCTCAAAACCCACAAACCCCAAGCTGATCTCCTTTTGTGACAGGGAGACATGGATATCTACATTCGATTTTGGCAATGATGAAGTTCCCTGAAGCATCACGAAAACAAAGACCAACCCCAGTACAGTTTGATTCACTACAAAAAGAGGCATCAATATGATCACCACGTACTCCAGAACGACATTGTTGTTCGGGTTTGCTGCTGCACATCTAGAAGCTTCATGAGATTGAAAAAGAATTGAGGCTGGAACTTCTCAACTTGATCAGTGACATCATCTACTTTCCTCCTCAGGTTTGTGGGAGTGAGAAGACAGAGAAAGGGGAAATGACATGATAGGGCTACTTCATATTATTTGGTCATAATGTCAACACTTGACACCAAACATAAAGGTGCCTTATCCATAAATTTTTTAGAGACTTGCCTTTTGGGGTGTTATGAATTTTTCTAATGTTCGATCCATGCTATTGAACGAAGCACAATCTAAGATCAGATTTGGTTGGAAAAGAGGCACGGGATCAGGAGTCAGGACGAATGACTTTCCTTGACTTAACAAAATCATTTTGATAAGTTGACTAGATGCAACTGAAGATGATTGATTTTAATTGATTGTGAGGACAATTGCTTCCAACATCAATTAATCTTCATTTTGATTTTAATCTCACGGTTAGAGGTAGTAGTAGAAAGTTTAAGATCAGTTTGAGTGTTTAGGATTTTGATTATTAGGGCTGCCAACTAGCTTATTTATATTGTAAGGGCATACCCAATGAAAGGCAAATAAGATGCTAGTTTTTCATTTTTACATTAAAATTCAGGATCAGTTTATGAATGTAAAATTTTGTTATTAGAGCCACAAAAAGTAATCTAAATAGCAATATATTTCGGTGGAAGGCTTTTTGTTCTCCACTTACATAAAAAAATGTAAGCTAACGTATATGTCTTACCAAAATCCTAAGCTATAATTCCTTTCTCAATTCCATTAGTAGTACTATTGAATTGTTTATTAATTACACTAATTGTTAGCTAACGTAAAATGCAAGGTACTATAATAGAATTTTGGCCTCATAGTTGTTCAAATTCAAGAATCCTACGAGGACCATCCTATGTTGATTGTTATATTTTCTTGTTTTTCCCTAACGGCTATAACCAGAACAGATCTGTATGATATTGAGAGCAAGTGATTAAGCAGAGCATGTTTCAGACATTTTCATCGGTATCATATACATCACAACCTCAGGTCTTCAATGAATTTTTTTGACCACTATTTACAGCTCAACATTCTGGTAATGCCTTAAATAGCATAGGTCAATTTTAAAGATGTATGAATATTTTTTTCAATTATTTTGGAAGATTATTATGTTATGTAGGCCTTAAAGTTGCATCTTGTATTGCGGATTTTGCTTTCTCTAGAATAACTATGGAATTTGGAGGCTGTTCTTTGATCTTCAAGTGTTGTAAATGCAGCAAAATTTATCCTATTTTGTCTCTCTTGATATCAATGCTATTTCTTGTCAGCTTGATGTTGATTCGTGTAATAATTAGATGGTCTAAGTGGATTCAGAGGATCAATATGCATGTCCTTTATCACTATGGATAATCTCGTTCATATGTTATGTGTAGTTGGATCTTGATTAGATGTCTTGTGTCTTCATTTTACCTGATGCTGGATTAGGTAAGATGATATTCGGATTTAAACTAGATTGAGTTTGTGACCTATAGAACGAACACACTGTGTCCTCAATTTTCGTCATACAAATGAAAGCTAACAAAGCAATTGCAAATATTCTTTTAAGATTCGTAGTGCAATTTGCAGCTACAGTAAACTACGAGACGAGATTAATTTGTTTTTATACACCATCAACATGACAATATTCTTAGACACCCAGAGGCAGAGCCTCGGCATATTCTCAAAGATTCCACGCGTATCATATACTCTAATTTGTACGTGCGCCTTCAACCACACCGTTGCGGCCAAGTACACAATTAATTATTTATTTATCAGAAATTAACGCTCCTTCACCCAATTGTTGTCTGCTTAGTGGCTACATTTGTGTCAGATCGGACCCACCAATGACAATTAACGAATAGATAATGCTGCTGATGCATCACACTACTCCCTCACTCCACGGAAAGGGAAAAGCAAATCAATCGAACAATTCAAATTGAATTCGAAACAACAAAATCATCGTTCATCAATCGTCAATTATATTTAAATTATACTCCTAAACCCTTCTTACATACGCCATGATTGATTGTATCTTCAATTGATAACCTAAATTCTAAATGCTAATCCATTATACATCAACGGTTACATTTGAAACCCTAAAAATTTGGCTACAAACAATCCGCAAAATACAACAAAGAAGGAATAGTAAACTATTCAAGTGCTACAGATCGGAGCGAGCCTTGAAGTCTGAGGCCAGTCGAGAAGCAATCGCGGAGTGATACATGGTGTCGTGAAAAGACTCGCCGGTCATCATCCGGAGCTGCTTCGCCTTCTCCTGGGTGAAGCCACCGGCGAAGCGCGGTCTCGGCGCTTTCGAATCCGTCGCCGCCGTAAACGGTTCCGGCTTTGCCGGTTGAAGACTCGATGCTTTGTTGTTGGAGTCAATGTAATCCGGCTCGGAGGACCAGCCGAACAGCGGGGTCCACCAGTTGGCGGAGGAGGCTCTCCGGCGATCGGGATCGGTCCTTCGGTGGCCCGAGGAGGCGCACGCTTGGATTCCAGCGACTCGGATTGGGATCGAAGTTGCAGCCATTTTTGAGAATTTTATCTGTCTTTCGTTTTTCTGTTTGGGAACGGTTTGAGTAACGGTTAGGGTTCCAAATGGGTAAAGGCAGAGTTATTAATAGCGTGGGGGAAGAAGAAAAGGATAAGATCGAACACGTGGCGCAGTGAGATGGAAAGGAAGGTGGCCGGTGGGGTTGTTTCCTTACACGCTTTTTTAATTACTTTTTCTACGATAATGACTTTGCTTGTCACTGACGTGGAACGCGTTTGATTTGGGCAAGGGCAAACCGAACGGGAGTATGACAATAAGACGAGAACCTCACTCCACTTGGGAACAATTATTCTTAGTACCTAAATTGTTATTCACACTATTAGTTATGACAATTTTATCATTTTATTCTCTTCCTTTTTCCTAAATTCCTGACCCTTCTCCCTTCTTCTTTCATAACAAACCTAACCCTTTTCCCTTTCTCCCTCACCTATCCAACTCTCTTCTTCTCTTTCATTGACAATTCAATGTGGTAATTTTTTTTAACATAACATAATCATGTTTTTGCTTTGTTAAAAAATATAGTGAAAATATAATTCTGTTTTTGACTCCATTGTGTTTTTGGAATTTCAGACAACACATAATCAAATTTCATTGTATATCAAATTTTAGATTTTTGCAAAACAACTTTAAAAACAAAAACATGTTGTTCCGGTGTAAGTATATAATGAAAATGTGTTTCCACTTTGTTAGAGAGTATTAAAAAATTGCACAACAAAAATTTTGGTTACACATGAGTAGCTACACAATGAAAATGTGTTCCCATTATGAAAATGAGGATGCCTAACAAATATAAAATGGAAACACTGCATTTTGGAATATGTTTCCGTATTTTCATAGTGCATTTTGGAATATGAGCAAAAAAACTCCCACGTGGGTAATACTATTAGCAAAAACAGGTAGTGCCAATAGCAGTTCCCGACTGGCTTTCATTGCCCGTTCCTCTGTCTGTCCTTTTTATCAACGGAGGATGCAACTTGGAACAAGCTTCAACGATGAAGATTGAATTACTTGCGGTATCTAATTTGCGATGCTATCACACTAGTCTATTCAAACATACACATGTCTCAACTTGGAATGCAAATTGACAACTTTTGACTTCATGGCGAGAACCTATGGTTTGCCTGCATAAGGAATAATTGAGGAATATTCCTCAAACCACGGCGTGTTAGGAAGCTGATTAGTGATTTCCTTTCCTTCTAAATGGCACGTGCAACCTTATCTTTGAACCCAACCCAAACCATTTTGTCTTCAGTTGAAACTTGAAACACTGCCAATCTCGTGTCAGGAAATTGGAACACATCAAACAGTCAAAAAGTAATCCCCAGTCCTTAGACTTTCATTCGTATGTTGGGCCCCTATGCTAATAATCTTCTTTAATTCGAGAGCAGGAAGAACTCTCCGATAAACAAAGAAAAAATAAACAAAATTAACAAAAACTAAAAGAGAATAAGATAAAATTCAGATATTTCATTCATTCCCCTAATAGGTAAGGATGAGTATATTTATATAGTCCTAAACGATATTAATCAATGGATAACAATTATGAATTGTTAATATCATATTATTCTTAAACAAGTAAATAAAACTATAATAATAAAATACATATTTAACTCCATCCTATATAGTTATTGGACCATTTAATTTTGTGCCTAGAGTCCATCCTATCATCTTGTTTGTGTTCATATCTGATATTTCCATTCAATCAAAATAGGCCATCATGTTCTTATGCAAAAGCTTGCGGCTCCCTCTCCCATGAAGCTCTAGCTATTTTCTAAAACTAAAAGCTAGCTACCCTTGTTAGGACCACTGTGTTGCTGGGCTAGGTTCTAACCTAATTACGCATACTTTTTTTCCATTTTTAATATTAATAATAATTGTGCTCAACGGGTTATTGCTATTGGTAGTAGCACAGTGTCTTTGGATACCTTCAAAATTATAGTAGTTATCCTAAAACCCCGTAAATTACAACAACTGTGTGTTATTTCACATTCACTGGGGAAATTGAAATTGACTTTCTCTAGTAGTAATTTTTAAGATTCTCTTGCATAATTTAAAAAACAATTGGAAATTTGATTGTAACTAATGAAAACTGTTGAATAAAATTAAATTGGCTATTTTATCTTTACTTTTCGTAAAATTGTTTCACATCTTCAGATTTCAACTCTGTTTGTGGAAAGGTACAAATCTTATTCTTAAATATACAGTTTTACTGCTGAAAACCACTGTAAATCAAAATATCTATTCAACGCCGCCGTTCATGCTTTTGGACTGTTAGCCCATTGACTATTGGGATTCTTTTTTTTTTTCTTAGTCCAATTTTCAACCCAACGTAAGGCCTTATCCAATTGCAAAGTCTTATGGGTTTTAAATTCAACGCAAGCCTTACGTGTTTTAGGCAAGGCGTGCCACGGGACCAGATTTAATTTGTGCTTTGCTTTTCATTCTCCGCTTTTCTTAAAAGACTTATCAACCATTTATCAATGATTATTATAAAGAAAATGATCTTATTCAAGTGTCATTTTTCTTCAAGAATATTTTTATTCTCAATTATTATAAATCACATATTATTTTAACTTTTAATAACAAATACATTTTTTTAAATAAATTACATCCAACTACATATATAAGCATAACCAATTTCAGGGGTATGTCAAAGATATCTTATACAGGACTTGTGCCTAATTGACACCAATCAATCAACTACCACTCCCCACATAATGTCTTAGTGGACATTCTGAACCCTTATCAACTTGATCATTGTCATTCCCTATAAGACAAAGAATGGCGTATGAGCACATATAAGTTACATTTCATTCATTTCATTTATCATTAAATAAAGAGTTTAGAGTACGAGAAACATACCACTCACAAATAAGAAGTTAGTACTATTAAGAATCTAATAATAACAAAAGGAGAGGCCATAATTTTTTTCCACATAATTATTTAAATATTTAAGTGCTAATAAATATTTATTTAATAAATAATAAATTTTATAAATATTTATTATTAATTTTATGAATAAAATAAAAGATATGATTTACTAGTACAAAAATTTTAAACTAATTTCAACTCAAAAATATATATTTTTCATTATATTTCTAGTTATTAATATATATATATATATATATATATATATATATATATATATATTATCATATATATACGGAGAGCTCTAAGAGAAAGAAGGGTCAAGATCCCTCCTTGCTCCCCTTAGATCCATCCCTGTATATAAATAACTTCCAAGTTCAAACACGAAGTATGTTTTTACACTAGTCTACAATAATAGAGATAAGGTAAGCAACAAAGTTGGAACTTGGAACTCTCATTGAGAAGGAAAAAAAAATGTAAATGGCGGTAAATAAATGAAATAGAAGAGCATGCGGTAGCGTCAGCACTTACGAACAATTAATTTGGAGAGGATGCACGAAGAAGATCCAGACTTCAAAAAGAGGATATATATAAAGAGACGTCATATTGTGATCGTGGTGCGATGAGTATACATTCATTCTTTAATGTTTAACTACATTATTGATTCTCAAAATGGCTTAAGTGATTGTTTAAATTTGGAACGATATATATATCCGAAATTATGTATATGAGTTGTTTGAAGTTGTGCTCTCCCAACGACCCAAACCAACATTTATTTGTTCAAACTCTATTAGTTCCCGAACCAATACAAAAATAAGAAATATAGAATCATCGCCAACCTGCTGTTGCACGGCAAGATGTCATCGTTGGCTCCTCTATCAAATAAGAGCATCTCCAATCTAGTACTATTTTTTTTTTTTAGGCAGAATTCTATTTTTTGCCTTTAAAGTGTTATAATTGTGCAATTTCAATTTTTTTATTTTCAATAACATCAATTATGTCTATTTTTTCAATGATAATTAGGTTTCTCACTCAAATGTGTCGTCAATTTTCTAATGAATTTTACTTATGTGTTATTATTAAAGATGATGTAGAACTAATACGTTAATGTGACGACTAAAGCTATATTTGTGTACGTGTTACATTCATTCAGTTGGTGTACGTTTCAGGATAATGTTTTATGAGAGACAATAATTTATAGCTTTGTTTTTAATGTCCGTTTGAGGGGTCTAGACTCTAGAATAAAACAACCAACACACATTAACATGGTAATTAATAATATGTTGAAGTAGTGGTTGTCATGATATAGTAGTGACGTCTTGCTTCAAATGGAGTTTAAAAATTAAGAAAATGATGTGGTTTATTAGAAATGACTTGATATTGGCATGGTTGTCTGATGTGAATACTAACACTAATGTAAATTACTAATGTAGTGCTGAAAAATAGAATTGAAAACTAAATAAAAAACAACATGTTCAAAGTCAAATTTGAAATCCTTATCCTATATGCTTTAACATAATGAGTAAGAATAACTAGTACACTTTGTTTTGTTTTTGAAAGGCAAAGTTGTATTATATATATGATTGTAACAAAAGTTACATGCACAAGGTGTACATATACAAAAGATCTAAAAATCTAAGTTAGATGTATTTCAAAAAGTCAATAATTTTTTTTTTACCTCAAATCTCCTTCTCCCAGAACAAAAGTCTACTTATACCAGAAGGTTTTCACAGTCAATAAGTCATGCACATAACCAATAGACTTTGTTATTTTACTTGTTTGATATATGTATGAAAAATGTATTATATATAACATAAATGTGTGAGAGATCGATACACATATTTATTACGGCTAAATAAATAATACAGTATTATAAAATTAAACAAATGATAACTTATACATTTTCATATTACGTATTTTAATTATAACTCAATTGCTCTGTATTAATTTTTTCTTTTATAAAATTGCGTGGTTTTTTTTTTTTGCAATACTTTGGTAAGTGAACTAAAAATATTGTTAATAGTGTAATCATTTTATTGAAATACAAAAAAAAGGTTATTATTATTTTTAATATATTATTAAAAAAATTTATTTCAATGTGAATTAAAATATTGAAATACAAATCAATTTTAAGATATTATTAAAAAAATTACAAATTGATTTTAATTATTTGAAAAATTAATATATTATTACAAATTTATTTTAATTTTATTTTTTAGTGAAATATAAAAAATTATATTACGTCAATAATACGTAGTAATATTTTATTTCACTGACTAAAGTACAAAAAACAATTTTATAAAAAAACCATTATTTAATATAGAATGGCTAAGTTATAATTAAGATATATAGTATTAAAATGTATAAGTTATTATTTTTTTATTTTCATAATATTACATTTTAATTTAATAGTAGTAAATATATGTGATTTTTTATCCACACATGTAAGTATTTGAGTATATTTATTAGTTTAAGGGATAAAGAATTTGAGTATATTTATTAGTTTAAGGGATATATATAATAAAACACAAGTTTAACAATATTAATTGATCATTTAATTAGTTGAATTAAAATGATTTAGTAAATTACTCAAATAATATATATTTGAACCTTATAGCTGAGACTCAGTGCACATAGTATGTTTGGATCTACTGCCATATGCATGCTAAGTAGGTGAGGAACAACTGGGTGAATGGAGCTTGACAATTAAGCATGTCTTTTTGTAACACAAGGCGCATCTCATGCCTTTATGATTGATTAACCCTTCACATCATTTTGTTGGTTAAGAGTCGGCATTAATTTGCTTCCCCGTGTAGGTTTTACCTAATGGCGGCACTACTTTGTGTCTAATTCATATAATAATTTTTATTTTTTTTACACTACTTTCATCAATTTTAACCAAATTTTGATAGATTATAATGAAGTGAATCAATCTTGATTTTAATCAAATTTTATATGTTTGGATTGTTTTTAAAATTATGATAAAATATTTAAGATGCGTAAAAATTATGATAATATTCAAGCAAGTAGAAGTAATTTTTACTTCTACTAAAATCAATTATATAATAATCAATTATGTAAAAAATTTATCTGTGTTGTGTGTACCAAACGAGCATAGGTGATACATTTTTTTTCTTCATTCATTTTTCTCCATCTCATGCGTAACAAACAGAACATTAAAAATTACACCTAGGTTTTATCCTGTCCCTAATGACTGCACTATGGTAGCTAATTTCTATAGGCTTTTGTTTTTCTCCTCCTAATTACGGTCCAAGATATGGCAAAAAGTGTCTAGTCCAGTTCACATGGACCTTTCATGTTAAAGTAATCATTAGTGCATTTCACATGGTCTTGTTAGTCACAGTTAACCCTCTGAATTTGTTAGATACAGTTTGTCCAAATTAATAATTCCCTCAATAATGATAGTTTTGCTG
This sequence comes from Glycine latifolia, assembly GCA_013407115.1. Classification (NCBI taxonomy): domain Eukaryota; kingdom Viridiplantae; phylum Streptophyta; class Magnoliopsida; order Fabales; family Fabaceae; genus Glycine; species Glycine latifolia. The sequence continues at coordinate 29,431,118 of CM023947.1, read as the reverse complement.
CCAATGCGCAGTTAGTTTTGAACTTTTGTTTCCTGGTTTAAATTCAAGATTCTCTGGACGGAAAGTTATATATATACACACACATATATATATATATATAATATGAGTTTGATCTTTGTTAATTGAGCTAACTTTTGTTCGCGTTAACAGGAAGGTTCTATATTGTATTAATTATTTTTTGTTATGAATATTGTATTAATTATTATGCCCTCATAAAAAAAAATATGCCCAAGTTATATTAATTTAAAAGATCCTTTCATTTTAAAATATTTCAGTGGGATATTTTTAATTATATCTGACTTTAAAATATTAATATAAATTTACTCTTATATTTTGATATCTTTACTAATGTAAGTGAAAATGGAAATATTAATGAAAACATAAATTTATTTTTTAAAGTTAAATATTCAATAACTTGATCTATTAATATTATTATAAGAATTTAATTAAAATGTAGTCACAATATAAATATATTTTATATTATCATTCAAGCATAGGTTATCATGTATAATTGAATTGTTGATTTTTGTAATAATTACTTAATTAATAAAAAAAATATTTACATTAACATTGTATAAAAATTAAGCTATTTTATAGAAAAATTAAGAAAGAGATAACACTCCAGTCTCCAGAGTCTACGACAGAAAAAGTTTCCAAACTCAAAGAGAACCTATAGAAATATTTGCATTTATTTCACCTCACATAGATGCAAGATGCTGTATTACTATAATGAATCAACCAACCCCTTAAATAAATTGTTTTAAAAACAGTCAAGTAATAAGTAAGCAAAACTTTATTTGATTCGTTACTTACTACTCACTTCTCTGTTTGGTCACCCCTCTAGCCTCTAGTCTAGGACTAGAATCCTGACTTCTACAGCAAAGGTGCATGGACAATAAAACGCAGGTATCGTTCTCCCTTTGCATTGGGTCCCAAATGTCATTTCCTTCCACACGATCAAATATTCATCATTTTATACATTATTATTATTAGGTGGTTTCATACTTAGATTCCAACCCCACCTCAAGTGGTTCGAAGAAATTCTCAGCAACGGTCTTCGTTTTTTAGGAAATGGTTTCTCTCCATTTTCTTTACTCTCAATTTCTTTTATTTTATAAGCTTTTAAGATAATAAATAAAATAAAAATAATACACACTTCATGAAAAATTACATTTATTATCTCAAAAGCTCAATAATAAAAGAAAGGGAAAGAAAAGAAAATAAAGAGAATCCAAATCCCGTTTTTTTGGGAGTAAAAATAGATATATAATACTACTTTAGTCCACATAAAAGAAAGCCGAAAGAAAAAAGAACACGGCACAAACGAAAGAACGAGAAACAACCAGCAGGTGCAAGCAAAAATAGGCTTTTATAATTTATTGTCATGGGAAGATTCATGAATTCTTTGGTCGCTATTCAAATTATGGGAGCTTTGTCTTGTCTTAGTAGTCAAAAATTAAAAATAAAAAACCTTCATGAGCACAACTACTTTCAACGAAGTGAATCATTTAGACCTACAAGGAAAGATAACTCTTTTTAAACGCTTTCGATGTCCATGGCCCAAGAAATCAAGTTGGGGCCCATAACTTGCAACTTTCACTCCCCCTTCCTTTTTGCTCTAACTCATTTCATTCATCATGTTTTTTAAGTCTCATTTCATTCTATTCATTAGCAGACTTTTAATCTTAAAAAATCATTAGCGGACTTAACTTCATTACTTTCTAAAATCACGATTTAAACGTTGAGTTTTATCTGCCCCTAGCTGGTAATCATAAATCATTACAAGCATTTGTGCTGTCATCATTTTATGTAGTGCCGGCACAAAATTTGCTTCGATTTAAACGATTTTTAAATGAATAAAAAGTTATTAAAATGTGGTCAATTTTGAGATATATTAGATCTATTAATTATTAAATATCGAGAGAGAGACAGAGCCAGCGAGGGGGAGGGGAGATTTTTCACATAAGGTCATTTTCATTGTTATTGTTTCGGGTTAAATAATATTACTTAACAAAATTTACTGTTAGAGATAATATGGTGTTGCTTATAAAAATATTTTTTAACTGATTTCATACCCATTTAAATAACTCATTTGATGTTTACTATTGAAGAAAAAAAAAATAAAAACTCTTTAAGTTCTTGCAATAAAAAGAAAGTTTATTGTTTTTAGTCCATGCCTCACCACATGCAATGCCACTTTAGATGATTTGCACCTTTAAGTTACAATCATCTAACAAAAGAACATTGGATGAAAAACTTATTATCTGAGTTGTTTCGATTTTTTAGTTTTTAAAATAATTTTCAAAATTTAATAGATTTTGGATAAGGGATTGATTGCTGAGTAGCAGGAAATTAGGATGGAATTATTTTAGAAAATAGGTTTTAAAATAAAATAAAAAAAATTGAAAAGGAAACCCTTAATATCTCCCTTCTTTTTTTCTTTTTGTGTCCCAGCTCTAATAATAATTAAGAGGATTTAGAAAAGAGTAGAGAAAATAGTGTACAATTTTTAAAATGTACAGAATAAATTGATTTAAAGTTATATTTTACCTCTTATCTTGTCCATTACTATTTATAATAAGATTGCATCATGATATTTACCATAGTTTTAGTTTTTAGCTCCCCTTTTCTTATATTTAAACCAAATAAGGTAACTTTTGTTTTCTTTTCTCTTTGTCTTGAAATGCACCAAATGAGAAGAGTTTTCTTTTCCTCAGTCCTCCGATAAAAATCTCTCTCCTTGTCAAATGCATTATTTTACAGACTGGTTTTTATTAAATTTCAAACAAGTTCACTGTTTTAATAGAAGTACTTTGGAAAATAACACGACAACAAACTAGGGCAAGCTAAGGCAAATGTTCAAATTCAGAGAAGTCATTATGTTGACATATGATCGTCAACGTCTTCATGGATAAACTTTCCGTGCACTACGTAGCGGTGGTTAAGGTAGAAAGAAGAAGGATTGGAGGGTTTAGTTTGAACTTTGACGTTTAAGCATCATGGACCACTCTCACTTCCTCGACTGAGGGACCAATACTGATGTTGAAGTCCACCTTAGTTATACCCAACACCTTTAGTTCAAGATATCCTTTCCTTCTGTATGATACAACTCACAAATATAATTGGTAGTGAACAATTTTAAGGAAATATTGTTATTTTAGTTTTATCTCTCACTATCCTCTCCTTAATTTAAAGATGCATTTCACGTAATATTCTTGCAACTAGCTAAAAATATTTATTGCTAAACTATCATTCTTTTGTTTTTATATGTATATTTGATGTTCTTAACTACGTATCACTTTCAATTATCTTCTTCTCTAAATTACATTTAATTTCAATAATCTTTTTTAAAGAAATAATATTATATTTTAATAAGAGGTATTTATAAATAAATTATCAATAAATAAAATAACCTTATATCATAATTTAAATTATTCATTGTAAATTTAAAATACAATTTATATATTTAATGTTATTTATTTACTTTAAATATTTAATTATAAATAGTAATTGTAAAAAATTATTATAATAAATTTTAATTATATAAAAAAATATTTATCATATGCGGAAATAAAAATATTAATTATTATCATGGGTAACACATGAATGAGTGATACTTGACAAATATAAATCATTCAAGATGTGGATCATGCTAAAGTTGATATTGTGGGGCAAACAAAGTGGAATCTGGATCTAAGGAGATTTATCTTATTTTAATGTTTTTTCTCTTTTAATTATGTACAGTTCGGCCAATCGAATCGATTGGATTGGGATCTAGTGACTTAATCGGATTGATTTTATTATTGGATCAATTATGCAATTGACTCTGAATGATCCGGTCAAATTTGATCGGTCAGGTTATCGAATCACGTTTTGACCGTTTCAACCTGGCTGGTTTTACAATTTTTAAATAAAAAAAATTGGATTTTTTAAAAAAAATGATTTTTGAAAAAAAAAATTGGAGTTTAGATTTGAATTATTATCAATTGTTATTTTGGAGTATGAATAGACTTTTTTTACTCAAGTAATGTTAGTTATATACTTATATATAATAAATACATATATAATTTTAAATTTTTAATATACACAAAATCAAAACGATCCAATTATTGACTCACTGATTGAATCACTGACCCACTACCTTGATTGGATTGATGACTGAATCGGATTTCAATACTATAATTATGCGTGTACAAGGGTTGATTTAGTTAAATCTGTGACTCAATCTTTTAAATGGGTTTATATGAGTTGATTTTCTAATAAAAGATTTAAAATACATTTTAAATTAACCTATTTGGTTTTAATTGAATTGAGTCAATGAGTCAAAATATTTAAATTTGTCTATTATTTTTAGAATCAAATATTTTTATAAGCTCAATTTTATTAAATGGAAAATCAAATAAATTACTTATAATTATTACAGTCAAATAGTAGACAAAAAGTTCAAATAAGGAATCACATTATTATCATCATTATTACATAGACTAACATATTATATTAAATATGATTTAAAAATTGAAATATAATAAACAATCACTACACTTACAAAGTACAAGAAATCTAAAAACTGAAACTATTTTGGTATAGTTTGACAATTCCAATATTCTCAAATAGTCAAATGAATAGTATCAATTGAAAGTTTAATTAAATCTAAAATATTTTGAAACAAATTAAAAAATAAAATAGATATTTTATAACCAACTTTGTTATAATAGATTTGAACCACAAAATTAGAAACATCGTAATTTATTTTTTAAAATTTATAAATATATTATATATGTTATATATAAAATAAATAATAATAATAATTTAATACAACTTAACGAGTTGGATTAGTATGTTCATATATTAAAACTCATAGTTCAATCCAAAAACTTAACTGATTTTTATAAGTTGATTTGATTTGATTCAAATAAAAAAAAATATCTAATCCAAGATTTTTGGATTAATTTAGATCAATTTGAATTATAGTTGATCCATAAAGTTTAACACCAGCTTTTAATTACACTTTGTTGTTTATATTTCGTATGTTTTATTTTATCTACTTTTAACTGTTTATATTTGGTTTTGGTAATTTTAACTTATTCCAAATATTATTTTATCTAGTTTTAATCTCAGAATTTTTTTTTGTTTATTTTAGATCCCGGCATTTTCTTAGTGATATTCTGTAGTCATTACCTTCACTCTATTAACTTTAGTACAAATATGATTAAAAAAATGAAGAATACTCACTAATTAAGAAACTAAAGGTTAAATGATATATTTTAAATTAAGATAATTAGATATTTTTAGGTGTGTAATTTAATTACATAACATATTTATTTTTATATAAATAAGATAATTACATATAATTTACTTTTACAATTATTTTAATTTAAATATAATATGAACACTATTTTTTTTCCTTTATTATTTTTTAGCTAACTAATTTTATTTAATATTATACTTTTCTAATATATATATTTTGAAGGCTCTAATATATATATATATATATATATATATATATATAATTTACTTATTAACTATTAGAATTAAAAAAATGAATGATGTGCTTTTACTGATTCTTGAAGTTAAGTATTGATGGAATAACTATAAAAATAGGTTAAATTATTGTTTAGATTCTCTAATTTATTTTCAATGTTTAATTATGTTCTCTAATTATCAAGTGATTTAATTAGATTCTCTAATTATTTAAAATGGTTCAATTGAATTCTTTTCATCAATTAAATATAAATGTCGTTAACAAAAATCTATATGACTATTGTTATTTGTGAACTATATTAATATTGGAGACATGAATTAAGTGTATCATATCATATTGTATTGTTAACGTTAATACTTAATTGACAGAAATAATTTGATTTAATCATTTAATAATTAGATGATATAATTGAACATTCAAAATAAATTAAAGGATGTAAACAGTAATTGAAAAAATGATGGAGGTTTCTGTCCATTAAATAAAAAAGGCTGGTCTAGAGGGTTAATCCGGACATAAATGCGGAGACTTTTATGAATTATGGGCAGTGTCCATGTCCATGCTGAGGATATTTTTCGTGCTGAATTAATGACCTTATACCAGGGAGTAATGCATTCTTAGTCATTAAATATGCCACAACTTGTTTGTGAAATTGACTCTAAGAAGGTCAGCTTTTAAATTAAATAAATAATAATGTGCACGCTTCCTACCTACCCATCAACACACTCAATTTATTTCAACAATTAGGTGTTTGATTGATGATGATTGGATCAGAAACAGGGGTGTGCAGGACCTTTAACAGAAACTAAACAACAAGAAGATACGTATTTCATTATTTAGAGACTTTTTGGTTCGTGAATAAAAGAGTGAAAGATATTTTATTTAATTTTATTCTTACATATATAAAGAATTATTTTCAAATTTGAATTCCTGATCAACAAATATGATCAAGATATAACTTCATCATTATTTCAAGATCGTCCTCTATCCATAAGCAACAATTGCGACAAAAGCTTTGTTGGGTGCTCCAAAATCACTATGTCCTCTTTCTGGTCATGATCTCGATTAGCAAGCAAATCAACATATTGATTCGCTTCTCAAAAGGTATGACTAATCTCACCTGGTCCAACTCACTCACCAACTTCCCAATGGCAACAATAATACTCCTACCAGTAGCACAACCTTGACTGTCTCCTTTAAGCACAGCCCCTACAGCTTGTAAGTCAACATTGATTTCAAGTAGTGCAATCCCTCTCTGTCGAGCTATGGTGACACCTTGAAACACTCCCCATAACTCAGCGACAAATGCTGAGGCAACCCCCAAATTCCTAGCAAAACTCACAATCCATCTCCCATGTTCATCTCTAATCAGACCACCACAACCAGCTTTTCCATTAATGCTTAGGGCCAAACCTTCAGAATTCATATTGCACCAATCCCGGGTTCATTTTATCATAATCTGCTTCTTGGTCACACATTGACCACTATCCATATGAACCAAGACCTTTCTTTAACTTGTACACACTAAATATAATTTTACATTATTATTTAATATTTTCTCTTTCCATAATAATTGTCAGATAAGAAAAAAAAATTCAAAATATCTATTGTTTTAATTTTTTAATATAACAATAGTTATTATTTTTCACTTATATTTCTTATAGACTAGAGAACAATAAAATGAATTAAGGATGACAAAAGTTAATTTTATAAAATTAAAATTATTATCATCTTTCATTTATTTATTGATTTTTCTTAATATATGTAAAATAATTTGGGATGATTATAATAAAACACACACAATAATAAACATAAAATTATTGATTTTTATATTAATTATTTTAAAAATCATACATTTATATTTATGATTAGATGAAAGTTTAAAATTATTTTACATTGTTAATATATATATTTTTTATCTTTAAAAATTTATTTTTATATAAAATATGGAACATTAGGCCGAATTAGAAGGACGCAAAATATAGTCCAAATTTATCTTTAAAATATATGGAATATAGTTTACAAACTCAAATATGTCAAAATCAACTTTGAGGAAGATTAAATTAAAGATGTATAATAGATCTACACTTTTAATGTAAAAGATTTTACATTTTAAACTAATTAAAATTAGTTTTTATATCACTTTTAAAATGATTACAATTAAAGTCGATGAACTTTTCATACATAATCATTTATAATTAGATAAAAATATAAAAACTTTAACAAATTCATTGAAAATTATTAACTTTTTGTGACTCTTATTTTTCATTTAATGATTTTCTTTTTTTCTTTTAATAATTTTTTATGAATCTCACTTCTCTCTTTCTTTAAAAGTGGAATCCACTAAAATTATAAATTTTAACTAATTATAAAAAAAAAGTGTATGGGAGAATGTGCCTAACATTTATCCCTTCTCAGTTCAAACTACATTTAATTTTTACATTTTGTCAATACTATTTTATTCGTTCAGTAAAACCACCGAGTACTCTTTTCTTATAATTTTCTGTGTCAAATTAATTATATTAAGATTTTAAAATAAAACATGTTAAAAATTAAATTTAACATTTTCATATAAAAAATAAAATACTACACTAGTAGTATGTGGGTTATACAACCACATAGTAACTAAGTTTCCCAGTATTCTATAAAAATGTATGAAAAAAGAAAATAAATTTAATGTGTTTAAAACATAATATTTTTAATTTAACAAGTATTTTAATATGTGCATTACATGAGATGAATATTTATTGTTACATAATTAAAAGTCATAATGATTAAATAAATATATATTTAATATATAATTTATATTATAATTAAAATTCATAATAGATAAATATATAACAATCATATTTTAAGCTTATGATTAATAAATTATATTATGATATAAGATTAATTTTAATTATATAAAAAATCCTCTAGAAATAGTTAAAATTCAATTTAAAGATAGAAATAAATAAAAGTATATTGAAAAGGATAAGTAATTAAAAAAATTCAAGTATACAAATAATTTGATATGATTAAAAAAAATTGACTGGTTACTAAAGTAGTGTATGAAATGTATATTTAAAGAAATTGAGAGAAGCTGTCCAGGGCTTTTGCCCTTCCATGTAACCAAAAGAAGAAGAAATTGAGAGAGAAAATTAAGAATATCAATTGAGGGAATTAAAAGAGTAAGAACATCACTGTCTAAATTGTAAATTTTAGTTTATAATATATGAGATTAAAAATAAAAATAATAAAACAAGTTGTAAGAGGATTTAAAATTAAAACCTTACTAATTAGTCGTTACGGTACTGGTTAATAAATTTAATAGTAGAACATTTTTATTAAAATAAGGATATTAAAAATCATAATAAGAGTGTTTTAATAATTTTTAAGTTTAGACTAACTAATTTTATTAAAGAATAAAGTACTTTTAATATACTTCGATAATATCCTCAACATAATTTTTAATAAAAATATTTATCAATTACTTGATTTGATTTACGCTTACTTTCGTGAAAGAAAAAACAATACGCTGACTTTTTAACACGAACACTCTATATGGATTGTTTTGAAAGGAACTGGCATTCATTACCGAAGAGGCGTGGGAAGCAAAACCTCAGTGCCACACAACAAAATAAAAAATGAAAATAATAATAATTAAAGTCAACTATCGAAGCTTAGTTAAAATAGTAGTAGATGAAGTTATTAATTATATATCCCATTTTTTCTTTTGGATAAAAAGGGATGGAAACCATCATCAAGTGCCTGTGACTCAAGAGACTTGCCTGAACTCGCAGGGGATGGAACCATGGATTGAGTTTGGGGCAAGTTGGAACTTATTGGGAATTGAAGATTTCGTGTTTCTTTCCTCATGTTATAAATAAAACTTATTCAGATTTCTAGTAACAACTTAGTTAAAATGCAAGTTCTTTTCTAATATTATATTCCTATAGCATTTACTTTTATGTGCATAAAATAATTTTGCATATGCTGCTATTTTTTATGATCTGCAAAACAGTAGTCCTAGGATTTGGCTTGTGCTTAAGAGATGAGTTTGTTTATATTTTGTCAAAGCAAAGTCTTTTTCTGTTGCTGGTATATTTCTGCCTGTAAAGGCAAAAGCTTTAGCTTGTTTGGAGGCTACCAATTAGGTCAATGGGCTTGGATATCACAAGGTTATCATAGAATTACTGAATTAGATTGCAAAGTTGTTGTTGATGGGATTAGGAGTAAATGTATAACTATATTTGATTTAGGAATCATTACACCTATATGTAAATATAGGCTCAAGTTTATTGCAAATTTTGAGATGTTTTGTCAACCAAATTTTGCAGTTCATTGTTTAACTTGAGTGACAATTTGATGGTAGTCACCAACTCTTTAATTACATACAATAATGCATTTAGGATATTATTAATGTTGAAATGAATTAAATTTTTATTTTAAAAATTACATATTTAATACTTGAACTCGATATATTAAGATAAAATAGTCATGCTGATTAATTCACACAATTAATAATATTTTATATGTATAATTAGACCAATCAATATTTTAATATGTAAATGGGAAAAAAAATAAAATTTTAGCATTATTTTTCTTTGAACTCCTCTACAGGATCAGTCTTTAACTCATATGTTTAAAGTAAACGTTTGATGAAGGTATTTATCGTCTAAAATTTGGCATTTCACTTTTTTATCCATTAATTATATTTCACTATATTTCGGTTTGCATAAATTTACTTTTTGCACTCTTTAAATAGTTTAGGCTAAAATACACTTTAGTCTTTTATGTTTTTTATTCTATTCAATTTGATTTCTTATTTTTAAAAGATTTGATTTATTTTGCTGTAAAAAAACAAAGTTCGATTTAGTTTTGAATGTCTTTAAAATGAATCAAAATAGTTATATAAAATCAATGAAGTAATTATTTCACTCGTATTAAATTTTTAAAATACAATATTAAATAATCACCCATATAGAAAATATATTTATGGTAACTATTTAATATTAGTACTCAACTCAACATTAACTAATAAATTTATATAATCGAGTGCACAAATTTTAATATTATAATGTAAAAATTTGGTTTAATTTGAATTAGATAAGCTTTGAATAAGATTTTCTTTTACCTTTTGATTTAATCAGTTTTTTTTTTGTGATTCATCAGTTTTATGTTTGTTCTTTTTTTTGTCTTTTAAATTATATTATAGTAATCTGTATTAAATTGTATTAGATAACAACATCGATCATAACTTTTCATAGAGTGATAAAGATAGAGAAAATTAGGTGTGCTTATGTATGTGTATTTACATAATTATAACTAATAAATAACTAGATTATAAGAGAATATTATAACTAGTTATAATTTGATATAATCAATTATTATTTTTAAAATATTAATATATAATGATTATGAATAAATTATTTATATAACAAGTTATATCTAAAACTAATTATATAGCCAATTATGAAAGAATAAAAATAAGTTATTTAAAGTAACTATTTTAATAAAATAAATTAAAATTTTATGACTATAACTATTTTTTAAATAAAAATAATTTATTTGAAATAACTATAAAACTGGTTATAATTTTATAACTACTTTTATATAACTAGTTATTTAAAACTAATTATAATTATAGTTATAGTTATTTTTTTAAAAATAGTTTTTTTAGCAGCTATAGAGACAATCTTATAAATAAAACGTCTTAATCCTATTCTTATGCTTTTAACATTAACAAGGTCACCTTCAATGCCATTACTTATAAGAGTTACTTTAAATTAAACAACATTGTTTAACAAAAATTACTATCATAACATTTTTTGACAACAAATTATTACCATTATAACATATGACATAGTATTGTTCAACAAATTTTAAATTATAAAAATATATTTTTGAAGTCCATTTAAGCAACTCATTTAGTGCTTACTATTAGAGAAAAAATAATAAAAACTCTTAAATATGAATTAAAGTGTAGGACCCATGGAAAAAGCTCTTAAACAACTCAATAAGTAATTATACACTGTGTATCAGTAGCAATTATACACTTTGAATGCAAAAATTCTGTTTAAAATAAAGTATTTATTACATTAAAGTATAAAAATGTATAAATATATTGTTTGGAATAAAAGTCCACTACTTTAAAACACTCACAATGCAATGTTACTCTCTACTAGATTTAAATACTTTATTCAAAAATTTCCTTTAATATTAATATTAAGGTTATTAAAGTGAGAGATTAACTTAATTTGATAGACTATACAATCCATTAATTTCTCTTATTCAGAGTATAACAAATTATTTTTTATTAACATCAAAATTTTAAGCAATTTTTTTTTGTATAAATAGCAATGCTTGTATGAGCATGCAATGATAGATCATATGCTTTAACTTAATAAAAAAAAAATCATATGCTTCAATGATAATTTTTTGTTAAACAATATTGTTTAACATGAAAAAACTCTCATAATCAACCACATTAGAGATGACCTTAAAATGTTTAAATCAATTCTGAATATCTTCATTTTTAAAACTAGCAGACTGTGTCCTGAATGATTGAACTGAAAAATCATCTAATGTACAATTCAAATAAACTACATAACTGATTTAATAAAATCTTTTAAAGAATAATAAAAATGATTAAAAAATGAAAAAATTGGCTAACATTTAGTTCATAAGCCAATGAAAAATGCTTTCATGTGATGTCATTTTAATTTTTTAAATAATAAAAAATTAAATTGAAGTATTTTTCACTTTTTTATTTTAAACATAATCATGTTATTGTTAATTAACATTGTGTATGGTTGCACCACCTAAAACATGTTAAAATAGATTTTTGCTTGTATTTTAAATATTAAGAAACTATAAATTAGTGTTTTACTTTAGTTTTTAGTATTATAAAATTATTATATATTTTTTAATATTGTTTATTATTTTAATAATACTGATTTAGCCACAGTTAAATCATTAAATCTTGGATTAATTTAACTTGTTGAATGAACAATCTAATTTTAAAAGAAACTGATAAATACCAGTGTTTATATTTTTTTTACTAAGGAAATTTTTTAACTGTATCTTTTAAAGCTAATTTAAAATAATTAAAAGAAAAAATTATTTATGAAAAAATTTATTACATTAAATACATAAAATTTCTATAAATGTTACTCCACTCACGCACCCATTATCATTACTTAATAAAATCCAACAGCCATTATTTAATTACTTAGAGAATTGTTATCATCCACTCACCATCATTCTCTTTCATAAGATTTACGACATTTAAGGTATATTTGATTATAATTTTACAAAACTATTTAAAAATATTATTTTAGTATAATATTTCTTATAGATTTTAAAAAATTTGTAAGAATATTATAACTTATTAATGTTTTTAAAAGATTTTTATGAATAAGATATTTTAATTTGAATTTTAATAAATTTATATGTAAGAGTTTCCTAGATTTAAAAGACATGAAAGAATTTTATAAACTTTTAAAAAGTTTAAAAATGATAAGAGTTAATGAAAATAAAGCTTACAACTAATAGGGAAAAAAAGAAGTATAAAAAATTCTCAAAAATTTAAGTTAGATTATTGGATGAATGTATTATTTATATTTTTTTATTAAAAACTCATATGAAATTCATGAAAATTTATTTAAAAAACAATCTATTAAAATATTATGATTTTGAATATCAGAATATTTTGTTTAAGTTTTAAACAATCTCAATTAAATATTATTAAATTTTGTTGCCATATGAAATCATCTTAAAAATCTTAATTGTACATCACAGGATTTTTATATAAAAAAAATATTTCAAAATATTTTAAAATCCTAATTAAATATCCTCTTTTATTATTTTTGTTTTCTCAATTTTTCTTATCTTTTTTGCCTATAGAAAACAAAAAACAGAATGTGCAGTTCAGTACTTTCCTGAATTTACTTTTAAAAATTAGTAATAGTTAATGTTAATAAATAAATAAAATGTTAATCAGTGTTCGATTAAAGAACTTAAAAGTTAAGATTTTTTTGAAAAATTAAAAGATTTTTATTAAAATAAATAAAATTATACTGTTGATAATTTATTTTTATATTTTCTTATAATTTCACAAAAAATACTTTATTATTTTAATTAATTTCTTATGACGTGACCACTTAGCAAGACTAAAATGATAGGGAAAACAAAACGAAACCATGAAGCGGGGGCGTTGGGCTGGTGTATGTATAAAGGACACGAGACTCTTTGGTTCGTTGCCATTCTCCAACCGAGAAGAGAAAAAAACACGTTCAGAACCGCTTCATCGATAACATGCCGACCGAAACTCTGTAGTAACAGGACATTTTCTGCATCAGACACACACAGAGAGAGAACATAGATAGAAAATAAAACAAATTAAAATGTTGATGTCCATGTCCGTGTGCGGCAAAGACGAGATTGACTTGTCAAGAGATGGCAGCCACTACAGTCTCTCTACTGGAATACTACCTTCCCTTGGAGCCAAAAGTAACCGCAGACTCAAGCTCCAACCCTTCATTATATCTCCCTATGACCGCCTTTATAGGTTCCTTACTTTCTTCTCTTCTCTGTTGTCTAGTTGGTTTAACAGTATGCGTGAGTTATAGTAAAAAATTTGTCGATATTTCTCATTTTCTTAGTCTTATTTGCTGCTATTTCTTTGTTTCTTACGGAAGGAACCTAGTTGTTGTTGGTTGTTATGTTACACTTTTTTTTTCATTAGATGATATCGTTTTAATTTTATTCTATTATCGTATCCTGCTTTTTTTAAAGTATTTTAGCCGTTCGTTCCTTGCTCAATGCCGAGGAATGAGGATTCATAATCCTTTTTCAATTTCGTGTCCTCCTCACAGTTCAGGAATTTTGCTAAATGCTAATGTTTGGCTGTTTTTTGTTTTGACGAGTTTCCGTGTTTTTCTTTTTATTCCGTGTCGGTTTCTCCACTTTTCACAAACCAGATTGAACAGCTCTGGATCTCCTTTTCCTTGTGATCCCTGCTGATTTACTAAAAGAGCACAATCACCCCTTTCACTCTCTTTTACGTTTTATCATTTTTTAATAATAGTTTCATTGCTTAGTATCTCTGAAAATGTTCTTCCTTTGAGATCTATGCATTTCATTAAAAATCATACACCAACTGCAATAACCTTATCTCATTGGAGGTCGGTTACATAATTCGCACGCTCTGACACACGGAGTTAATCAATTAAAAACACATAGTTACATTTTTGGTTTTGGTTAACTTTGTTGGAATTGAGTTTTCAAAGGAAGAGCCAGGAGCTTCCACCTGGCAGTAGTCAAACTATGAAGTTTGACTTTGTTTCCTTGGATTTGAAACATCCTGAGTATTGTGGAGACTGTGCATGCAATGGAAGAATTTGGATTGGACTCCACTGAAAAGAAGTGTCAAAGGGATAATTCATAAATAATTCCAAATAAATGTTTTGTTATTGACTCTGTAACTAGAACTTTAATTTCGTGTAAAAAAAATATATACTTTCTTTTCTCTGTTTTCTTACCCAGATGAGTACTATTAAGTAATTAAAATTTGTTGGATTTTTTTTGCAGGATATGGGAAACTTTCCTTGTTATTCTGGTGGTTTACACTGCTTGGGTTTCTCCCTTTGAATTCGGATTCCTGAAGAAACCACAAGCACCCCTTTCCATAACCGATAACATTGTCAATGGATTTTTTTTCGTGGATATAATTCTGACCTTCTTCGTGGCTTACATTGACAAAAGCACCTATTTGATCGTCGATGACCGAAAACAGATTGCTTGGAAATATACAAGGACTTGGTTGGCCTTTGATGTTATCTCCATCATTCCTTCAGAGCTTGTACAAAAGATATCACCATCTCCTCTTCAATCTTATGGGCTATTTAACATGCTTAGGCTTTGGCGTCTTCGAAGAGTCAGTGCCTTGTTTTCTCGGTAATATTGACCAGCTTTTCCAATCAAATGATGTTTTGGATATTTTATTTTGCTTCTCATTTATGTGGCTCGTAATTGTGTTTTTTTTATAGGCTTGAGAAGGACAAAAATTATAACTATTTTTGGGTTCGATGCGCGAAGCTCGTTGCTGTATGTTTCCAAACTTATTAATCTTTTAATAAGGAAGATGAATTTGACAAGTTGAACAATAGACTGATTGTGTGAGTGATGTTTTCTATAGGTTACCCTCTTCGCTGTTCATTGTGCTGCATGTTTCTATTATCTTATTGCTGCACGTTATCATGATCCCAAAAAGACATGGATTGGTGCAACCATGGCTAATTTCCTTGAACGCAGCTTGTGGTCAAGATACGTGACATCTATTTACTGGTCCATTACTACCTTAACAACTGTTGGTTATGGAGATTTGCATCCTGTGAATTCAAGGGAGATGGTCTTTGACATCTTTTATATGCTCTTTAATCTGGGGTTAACTGCATATCTGATTGGTAATATGACCAACTTGGTTGTCCATGGCACAAGTCGAACCAGAAAATTTGTAAGTATTAGAATGTAGTCCCAGTTAGTGATTTTAAGTTAAGGAACATGTAAAACTTATATATGACTTACTCAATTCTCAGAGGGATACCATACAAGCTGCCTCAAATTTTGCCCAAAGGAACCAATTGCCACATCGGTTGCAAGACCAAATGCTTGCACACTTGTGTTTGAAGTATAGAACAGACTCAGAAGGGTTGCAGCAGCAAGAGACACTTGATTCTCTTCCTAAAGCCATCAGATCGAGCATTTCACATTATCTTTTCTATTCTCTGATTGACAAGGTCTACTTGTTTCATGGAGTTTCAGATGACTTGCTCTTTCAGTTGGTAATTGCAATTTATTCTTTTTTGTCCCAGCTCGTAATAGTTAGTTAAATATCTATTTTAATCTTCAACTTGCACTGAGGGCCCTTTTTTGACTAACTATAAAAGGTGTCAGAGATGAAAGCAGAATATTTTCCACCCAAAGAAGATGTTATCTTGCAAAACGAAGCCCCCACTGACTTTTATATACTGGTCACTGGTGCCGTGGTAATTGTCCAACTTATTTATGTAAATTATACACATGCTTTTCAAATTTTGACAATATTTGATCGTGACAGATCAGGAAGTTTTACTTCTTCTGAAACAATCTTACAAACTGTGGTTTCTAATGCCTTAATTGTTTGACAGGAACTACTAGTTCTTAAAAATGGTGTTGAACAGGCAAGTTAATTTATGAATACTTCATAAGAAAGAGTGATGGAATATACAATATGAAACTAAATCTGCATGTTGGTAACTGATTTCAGGTTGTTGGAGAGGCCAAAACTGGTGATCTTTGTGGTGAAATTGGCGTGCTTTGTTATAAGCCACAGCTTTTCACAGTTCGAACGAAGCGACTAAGTCAGTTGCTTAGGCTAAACCGTACTACGTTCTTGAATATTGTTCAGGCCAACGTGGGAGATGGAACCATAATAATGAACAATCTCCTTCAGGTCAGGATAACATCATAACCACTCATTGAACGTTGGCAATGAAAAAATTTCACATTTTTCTGATCTAATTAGCCTTGCAAAATTATAGTACATATCCTAAGCCTTGTACATGTTTTACAAAAATATATTTTGTTATTCTTTTAAAAGATCTTTGTCAAAACCGGCAGTCTTACTCCGTATGGTAATTGTCCTTAAGACAATCCCATAAAGAATTGGGTTCAATTCCTACTCGTATAACCATCCAAAAACAGATCTTTTCAAAAGTCAAATGTTTAGAGGTAATATGTGAAAAGACCTTTGTATGTTTTTTAATTAATTTTTAACAACCATTCTACGATATATAAAAAAGACCTTTGTTCACAAGTACAAAAATTTGGCCAAGTGGTTTAGCTCATACATATATATACAAGACTTATTCAAACATAATAGAATGTAACAAAAATATTTCTTTAAAAAAAAGGGTTAAAACAGAGCATTCAGTAATTTTTATGTATGTGGACTTAATTATGGTGTGCAGCATTTGAAAGAGATCAACGATCCAATCATGGAAGGAGTTTTGGTGGATATTGAGAACATGTTAGCTCGTGGTAGGATGGACCTACCAGTGAGTGTGTGCTTTGCGGCAGCAAGAGGAGATGACTTCTTGTTACATCAATTACTCAAACGGGGCATGGATCCAAATGAATCCGACAACAATCGAAGGACAGCTTTGGTGGGTGAATAATTATAATTTCATGTTGACCTTCTTTTTGGATACTATTTTTTTGCCACCTTCTAATTCATAGTGCTGTTTTTTGTTTTTGCAAAATCAGCATATAGCGGCATCTCAAGGAAAAGAGAATTGTGTTTTGCTTCTGTTAGATTATGGGGCGGATCCCAACATTAGAGGTAGATATTTCTTACCTCTTCCTTAATTTCTAATACTTACACTATTAGACAAGTTATGAGATCAAACGATAAAAATTAATATAAGATTATATACAACCAATTTGAAGAATGATGGTAGATGAAGACTTCTAGGCATGACAATTACTAGTATTCTTCTCTATTATTTTAAGTCTGCCACATTTAGACGTTAGTCCCACTGCTCGAGGCTCGCTAAGAATAATTATTTAAATAAAAGGTTTTTTAACATTAGATGATCTAATAGTATTAAAGAGGTATAAATGGAAAATTTTCATCGAAAAATGAACATGTTTATTAAATTAAAAATATAAAAGTCGTTTATTTCTTTTGCATTCCAAAACTTCCATATCTTCAGCATCAGCCTGATGTTAACAAATAAATTTAGTTAAATAAACAATGGCTTATATCAGATGAGGACGTTAGTCGTTACTCGTTAGTGTGTGTGTGTGTGATTGCTTTTCTTGTAGAAGTAACATAACTTTTCTGTATTAGGATATCCCCAAAGTGTATCTTATTTAATTACCATAAAACCAATCAAGTTGTGCCTGATGAGGCCGCGATACTCTAAATTCAATATCATTGAATTTTATACATCCATGTGCAGTTCTTTGGATTTGTTTCCAAGAAAATTATTAATAAACTTGCATCATATCTTTCGTGTAGTATTAATTAATAAACTTAAACTATTAATCCTCACATCGACCGTCCTCATTGGATTTGTTTATTTAATCTATGTTAACATAGTGGCCCTTAGCAAGACACATGGAATTAGAGAGGGAAAAAAGTCGTGGCCATGTAATAACTAATAATAGAAGATGATGTTATTGATTTGTTAAAAATAGGGCAACTCCATTATGCATAAGTCTCCTAGTTAAAAACTGAAGTCTCTAATGGTCGGCAGCCAACTAATTATCAATAAACATTCTATAATAGGAAGTCGAAGAGCCATATGGTCACCAATGCAGACTTAACCATGCCTTATAACAAATTTAATTAAAAATATAATTGTTTTTTGGTGTTCATGTGTACATGTTTTGTTTTTAAAAATAAAAGTATATAGAAGTCTCCGTCTTAGTTGGATCAAGTTCCTGGATATGATAGAAGTTGACAACTTATTTAATATTAGTAATATACTAGTTTACATTCTCGTTCTGATACTTTATTCATCATTAAGTGAAATATTATGTTAGTGTTATCAATAAAGAGTGTCTTCAAATTATTTAAATAACTCTTTTGGGGGAGGGGGGGTGTTCCATAACTTAAAAACAGAGTGGCGACCAATCTTGTCCAGTTGTCCGAAATACACAGCCCATTCGACGATTATATCTCCATTTATTATAGATTTTGGTCAAATTAATTTATAAGTGATTAAAATATGTGTTTAAATTCTACCACAAATTTTATATTATAATAATAATAATGTTATAAGAAAAGAAAATAATTATTGATGTAAACCAAACGAATTCTACGTTGACTTTGTAACACTGATGATCCCTGACGGCCCCCAAAATGACACTATAAAATATCTGAGTCTTATCTAGAAGTCATTGTCACATGCATATGCATGGCGTGCTTCAATTGTAAGGTGCGCTCATTATATCTTATCATTCTTATGTATGAAGTGTTTGGATGACTGTGGTTTGCAACGTGAATAAAATATTGAACCAAGTTGCTTTGTGTTCTCTTAAACCAAATAGTCTATTAAAATACTTTCTATTAGTCATACTCATAAATAAAAACTTAGTAGGGTTGTTCTACGTGCAGATTTGGAAGGTAATGTGCCACTATGGGAAGCTATAGTGGGAGGACATGAGTCAATGAGCAAGCTGTTATCAGAGAATGGAGCAAACTTGCAATGCGGGGATGTGGGTCAATTTGCATGTACTGCCGCTGAACAAAACAGTCTCAACTTGCTGAAGGAAATAGTGCGCCACGGAGGAGATATCACGCTTCCAAACAGCAACACAGGGGCCACAGCCTTGCACGTTGCAGTCTCTGAAGGCAACGTTGAGATTGTCAAATTCCTTTTGGATCACGGGGTGAGTATTGACAAGCCAGACAAGCATGGCTGGACCCCAAGAGATCTTGCAGATCAGCAGGCACATACAGAAATCAAAGCCCTTTTTGATTCCACTGCGGAGCCTACGGTTCAGTCTTTGGTCACTATTCCCGAGAGGAACAGCAAGATCAGGTACCTTGGTAGGTTCACTAGTGAGCCAACCATGCCATTACCTCTTGATGGCTCGTTTCATGGAACTGATGGCTCTTGGAGCCAGAGTCAGAGCCAGAGCCAGAGCCAGAGCCAGAGCCAGAGCCAGAGCCGGCCGAGGCGTCGGAGCAACAACTACCATAACTCACTCTTTGGGATAATGTCAGCAGTACACAATGGGGAAAAGGACCTGCTTTCAGCTGTTGACATGAATAACAATGCAAGGAATGGTATGAAGAGTAGTAGTGGTAGTAGTAGTGCAGTTGGTCCAACTAGAGTTATCATTAGTTGCCCTGAGAAGGATGAGGTTGTTGGGAAGCTTGTTTTACTACCTGGAAGCTTTCAAGAGCTAGTTGAGATTGGAGCCAAGAAATTTGGTTTATATCCTAATAAGGTTGTATGCAAAGATGGAGGTGAAATTGAAGATATAGAAGTGATTAGGGATGGTGACCATCTTGTTTTTCTTGGTGCAAGTGGGGTGCTAGAATCCAATTGTCCAGCTCCAGCACCACTGACCAATGGTGTGCAAATGTAGTTTGCATATAAGGAACGCTTACTATTAATTGTAATTGTTTTACTTTTTCCTGTCTCTTCTGTGTTCTCAATTGTAAATCTATAGCCTTCTTCTCGTGGTTACTCTTATTGTAATGCGATATAATATATTTTGGCCTTGGTCTTATGGTAGCCTCCCCCTATTTCTTTCTCTGACTACTTTTTAGTTCTCCCTTCCATTTCTTTTCGGCTCAAAAGTGTCTTCTAATTACTTGACAGGTCTAGTCAAAGGATAAAGTAATTAAAATTAAAATTTTGGGTTCATCGACAAATTTCTTTTACTATTATTAGATTTTATGAAACAAAAAGATTAAATGTATTAACAAAAAGATGACATATAATTGATTAAAAGATCTATTGTATAACTCTCTTATTTAAAGAAAAAAAAATCTTAAAATTTGTTTTAGATCACAATTATAATTCCACCAGTCCTGTTACTTGACACAAAGCTTTACTGACTTGGAAGTTAGCAGTTGCCAATTACTGTCAACAGGGAAGTGTGACGCAAGGGAGTCCTCCCAGTCATAGAACCGATAAATTGAGCACATTTCTAAATTTTATGTACGCAAGTACATCAGGCCACGAAAGATACAGCACTATCAGTATCATCAATTGTGTTAAACAGCAAGAGAATTACATCGGTAATTCTCTTTTAGCCACTAGCTATGTGCTCCCCCACCACAAAATAAAAAAGGGAATAGGCGAATCATCACAACAACATACTAAAATCATATAAGAGTCGTAGATATTTTGTTTTTAGTTTCCCCATTTATTTGCCGATAACATTAATGTACAATTGCCTATAACAAGAAGCTTTTTGACATCTATTGAGAGGGGGGGGGGGGGGGGGGGGGGGGATGTGTGAATATAAGAAGTTAAGAACTGATATGATATGGTACAAAGAATGATAGACAGAAATTATATGTATTGATAAGGTGTTTGGATTAATGAAGTATCCACTATTCCTTTCTCATGACAATTGCGATGGATACATTAAAGGCAAATCCTGGTGACAAATATCAGAAAATAATTTCATAATTTTTCCAGTCAGATTTGCAGTATACAGAATCTGGCAAGGATCCAGATTCTTTGTTTAAAAAAATAAAAGCAAACGATGATATAAACCATTTCCAAGCACTAGCAAACAAGGTTGCTAAGCATGAGACTGTAAGGGTCAAATAAAGAAACAACTTGATACTTAAATTATTCAAAAACATTTTTACAGGTGCGTGCTCCGTAATTTACAAGAGCTTAAGCATTTTCAAGCGACCTTCATGTTCTGGGTCCAACTTGGGTGGGAAATAACAGCCACCAAGATCCTCTACTATGTATTCCTGTAAACATATTTATAACAATGAATGATCAAATATAGGAAATATGAAAACCATTTCAGACAGATAATATTTAGTAGAAAGATAAAACAACACGGACATTCAATATAGCACTGGGGTATTATTACCTTCGTAAGCTCCCTCTTGGTGAGGATATGGTAGTGCCTCTGCCATATTCTTTGAATGGCCATGGTGGCAGCAAGAAAACCATAAGCTATACCAAGAATTGCAAAGATGACAACAAAAACAACCACAAGGGCAAAGCAAGCCTCCATTGATGCGGGAAAGCAATCCAAGATGCCCCATCCATAACAACAGTTCTGACAGCCAGCCATTCTGGGGTCATTGCTATTTAGGGAGGAGCAATGCAGTATGAGACCAAAAAACCCAATCAGTACAAAGAAGGCCAGCACCCCTGACATACAAATATAAACCATCAGAGAGAGAAATGAACAGGAAGCAGAAGCTAGAGCTTTCAAACAATTATTACCACCAAGCATTAATTAACTAAATGTTAAAATAGATCCACTGAATGAAATTTGATTAGATATTACAATCAACTGTTTAAGAAGCATGCAAACAAATAGCTCAGAGAGAATAAGTTAAAAGTAACTTTTAACCATAGTGTGCTTCTTTTCCCCCCTTCTAAAAGCCAAAAACATAGATGGATTTCTACTTTCACATATTAAAGTTTTTTTACTAATAGATTTGGATTCTCTCGTGTTTTTTGTTTTTTCAGTCTAATTCAAATCAAACTTAACTTGTCTTGTGTGTCTCTCCAACATGACTTCTAACATGAGTGGATCCAAATTCCACTCAGACATACGATGAACAATAATCTCTTTGAAATATTCTTCAGGGGATTAACATTAAATATTAAGGATGAGGCAAATATCAAAGCAGATTACATGTATCTTGGATAATCTGGATAACTATGATTCCCTAATTTCACAAAAATCTGACGGCAAAAAAAAAACCAACAAAGATACAGAAGAAATTTGGCCATTGGTTAAAAGCATATAACTTCCATAACCATAAAAGCTTACCAATACAATAATAAAATGGAATAGGATGCCTTGACAGTATCCTATCCCAACCATCATCAAAAGAGTTCCTGAAGGAACCATCTTTGTCCATGATGTATGCAAAGCCACCAATAGCTGCAATCACCTGGAAAAATCAATAAAAAATAGATTAGATAAACTCGTAAATAAACATTACACCATATGACAACATATGCCAAAGAAATAGATAGATACATCACAAAATCAGTTTTTAAAACATTTCAAATCAAAACAAAACTGAAAGTGCTAATAAAAAAAAATTACAAGGCCTAAATTATTAATATTGACACAAGCAAGGGAAAAATTGCAAGAAGATGAATTGAAGACTGACAACCAGGCTGTTCAAAAAAAAAAAAAGACTGACAACTGGTCCCATTGTTAGCTATGCACAAAGTTGTCAAACCAAAAGTTTATATAAACTCGTGGAGCTTCTGTACACTCAACTCTTAAACTTGTAAGAGTTTACTAATTTAAAAAATAATATTAAAAAAACTATTAATGACATATATGCATAACATAATACTTTAACACAACAATAATCCAACATTTCAACTGCATCATAAAACAAAGTAGCAAACCACAAAAATAAAGAGTGGTTATTAAACAAGATTAAACAACATAAATTACCAAAACAACCTAAATTCATAAAAACATAAGTTCCTAGCACGAAAACATTTTGAAAAAAGAGTTGATTTCTTCAAATCATGTGAGCCCTAGTAATTTCAAACTTGTTGGCTTGCTTCTTGACTCGAGAATTTATGTGAGTTTAAATGAGTTTATCCAGAAAAAGAGGACAGTGAGTTAACTTGTTTTTACCTAGAATCATAAACTCATAAGAGTCTACAAGTTTACGCAACAGTTTGACAACAATGGCAAAGCATTTCAATATCACCACAGAAAAATTCCTAATAATTCAAGGACTAATGAAATTGAAATTCTCTCATCTTATCTCAATTGGTGTCTCCTTACCATTACTGATACCAACACAATCATAAAGTCTATATCTAATTGTTCCTAGGCCAATGCAAAATAAACATTTATGGATACTATTCTGACCAAATACCAATATGAAAGCTCAATTTATTAATTCCACATGATAAGCGCCATCTTTCTGAAAGAAGAGTACTTATAAGTTATACCAATTTATTAATCGTCATGATAACAGATGTAGGACTGAATTGGAGCTGAGGAGCTTCTAAAAATAAAAAAAATCTCTTTGGGATAGCTTAATAATGAAAACATAATCATTAAATATGAAGGATAAGGAAGGTTAAGAATGCTCACAGTTTGTACAGCCAAAAAAACAAGGAAAACATCCCTTGCCACAAAAAGTCTGAACTTTATTTTACGCCAAGAGTTGTCCTCAAACGATTCAACTCTAAGATGAAATTGGGCTTTGCAGGTTGTGCAGTGTGAGAAGGCAAATCCTTCCTATGAAGCACCAAAAAGTTCACCAAATTATCATTTGATCTCAACAAGTTAATACTAGCAGTTAAAATTACGCATCAAGACCAGCATCAAAATATACACCTTTACTGAGCGCCAATGATCAAGACATGAACGATGGACAAACTGTTGGGTCCCTTTGCACATGCACGGAGATATCAATTCATCCTCTACAAAATCAAACAACAATTAGCTTTATGAAGACTACCACAACCCAAAGAATAACATCCATATTTTTGTTTGCTAACATCATGTAGCATTTATCTGATGAGTTAATGGGTTAAGTGTCATGGGTACAGGAAATACCCAAGTTTCTATGATAAAAATCTTAATCATCAGTTTATCTTTTACCAATTTTTTGCCTGACGAATAAGATCATCGGGCTTCTTCTAATCACATTATTGATTTAGTGCTGAAAATGAGAAACTTCAACATATAAAATGTTGAGTTGTCTATTAAGTTTAATCAAGACGTTAAAAAAATAAAGCATATGGGAATGGGAGGTAAGTGCTGTGCCATGCATGCATTAAACAGAAAATTTTAAAATAAATGACATTGGTTTCCTGCTTTCCTTAGCCCAGTTTATTTTATTGAACACCAAATGTTCCCTATCATTAACCAAAAACAATTCAAATGTTAATGATTTCAAGAATCACGTTATAAAATACACCCTTACAAGAACTGAATTTTCCAATCTCAGTCTCCATTGTCAGGCAAGGTGTGTTGAACAAACAATATCAAAATGCAATCATCTAGTTTGACAGCAGGAAAAATAAAATGGGAATTTGGAAGGAACAACAGTATCTGATCACAATGTCACTAATTTCAATGCTGATAAAGATACACTGGTTCATGTTTTAAGGACTCTAATTGCACTCTCCAAAACCACTACCTTATTAAGTCCTTATATAATTTTAAAGGGAAATGCCCATATTTCGCAATTTAACAATTCCACCCAAAAATGAGAAAATCCGGCATAAATTTGAAATCTTTTGCAGGAATTTTCACCTGGGTCGGAATCGCTTTCGAGGCAAATTCGACAACAGGGGAGTAATCCAGCCTCAACGTCTTCTTCCTCATTCTTGATCTCACCAGAGCTTCCCGGAGACCCATCTTCCTCCTCCTGGTTATGGAGCAAAGGGTCCGAATCACTAGGGTTTTGCATAACCGCTGGAGGCTGAAGCTGCACTTCCCCCTTCATTGATGGTTACTGTTCGATCAAGAAGGTTTAGAAAATTGAAAACCCTAACAACACAATATCGCGGAACCTTGATGATGCAATGAAATACAGTATTGAAAATGAAAAGGGTCAATTGAATTAATTTGGAATCAGGTACCTGAAATTCAGAGGGGTCCTTGGTGAATCAGTTCTTAAGAGTTAAGAAAGTCGATGAAAACAGTAACAATAGAGGGCAATGCTATCCTGTTTGATAACAAACGGCAAGGTTCAAACTTCAAAGTACTGTTTTGGATTTTTTTGTGCTTGATCTTCAATTTCACGAGATAAATTCGAGGCTGATGGTAATCACAAACCTACTTCTTGTCTTGACGTTTGACTTTTTGTGATTTTTTTTTTCTTTTAAGGAAAATAAAATTTTGTAACCTAATCAAATTATTTGGTATGAAGTTGATTTTTTTTAAAAAATAAACCAATTAAAATGGCTTGGTTTATTTTTTTATGCGAAAATTAAATATAATAATGTAATGAAAATGGATTAGTTTGCTTACAATATTATGATATGTATTTTTTTTTACAATATTGTGTTGTATATAAGCAATAATAAAATAAAACCAAAGAGAAATTTTAATTTGATTAGTTCAGATGTCCAGTGTTCGCACTATTCTTCATGAGGATCAAACAATAATTCTTGTATATAATTTTGTGGGTTTAATATTTTTTTAATGACAATGATGGATTTCGATATCGCAATAATTTTCAAGTGAGTTATTAATTTGTACTGTGAATTGTTGACTTTGCTTAATACATCTCTTATATTTTTTTCTTTTAATATTTTGTAAGTCCCTAAACTTTTCGACAAATATTAATTAGGTTCCTAAATAATTTTTTTTCGGTTAGGTCCTTGAACTTATATTTATTTTTCAAATGGATTTTTTTTGTCCAAATAAAGTTACAAATAATTGTCTAAGCCAGTTGTATGAGTTTGCAATAAGATTGTTATAGGGTGAAACTAGGAAAAATGTGTGAAAGGAAACTTTGATTGAGTGAACATACAGAGGTGAGAATACCAATTGAAGAACCTGATTGAGAATAGTGGACTCGATCCAAACCTATAGAGGTGAGTATAATGATATAGAAAGTTAAGAATATTTGTGTGTGTGAGATATTATAGATTATATATATTATTTATTGAAGACAATCTTGTTTGGATAAAAGTATAATAAAGAACAATTTTTTTTAAAGTATTTAACACATGTAGAAAATTCTAACTTTTGTTATTTTCCATTTTTTCTCTTACCAAACAACTAAAATATCATCTTATTTTTTTACTCTCTTGCTTTCCTTCTACTTTTTCTTTTCTTTCTACTTACTTTTGTTAAATAGAACCCAGAAAAGTGTTAAAGTAAGTTGTTACATTAATCAACGGTTTTCCTTTGAGTATGTTTGTTTCACGTACATTTCCGAAAATATAAACACAAAAATGTGATGTATCGAAACACAAAAATGCTACATTCTTACATTTGTTACAAGCTTTTGAAATTATTTATGGATATTATATTATTCTTTGAATCGAAAGAGTTATAACTTTCATTTTTATCATGCCTTCTTACAATTGTATTGTCACATGTCATAAAGAGAGGTGGAAAAGTGATATGTCTAAAACACCTGTAAGTTTCATTTTTATTTATTTATATTTTACTTTTAAAAAAATTAATAACTATTTTCTAGAGTATTAAAACTTAGTCAAACATATTTTTAAATATATTCAATAAAAACATTCTTAGTTACAATAGTCGTGAATGATTCATAAACACTCCATTCGTTCCACTTTATATGACTTTTAAAGCTTTGTTACATGTATTAAAAATGTAACTAATATTTTAGATTTCATAAATTATATTATATGTAACTTTCTAATATATATTTTATCTTTCTAATCAATTAGACGCTCTTTTTTACTGAATTAGATGCTTTCTTATTTATTACACAAAACCTTCTACTCTCACCAAGAATACTCCATAAAAAATATATTTAATGCATTTCTAAAACAATAATTAATACTCCTTCTATATCATTATAAATACTATTTTAGGTTATTTTACAGGGACAATAATAATAATAAATAAATGAAAAAAAATATAAAATTAATTTTATATTATTATTAATTTGTTTATAGATTTTATTATCCAACTTTAATATTATAAAAGATATAAGTGAGAAAAGATAATTAATATTATATTGAAAAACTAAAATAATAATTATTTTGAGATAATTTTTTTCTCTTACACAAAAATTATAAATGATAATTATAATAAAACAGAAGGAATATATTTTATTAAAATGTTATATAAAGTGAAAATGATAAAACATATGGGGGCCGTACAACGTTTTACCAAATAATAATTTATCCTAGAAGTGGTGTTTTATGAGAATCACTCTCATAATCATATGTTTCAAAAGCAGAGGAAGGAAAATGCTTTTTCTACGACTAAGCAATAACTATACAATCGCACTGCAATGAAGATGATACTAATATTGGTCAAGAGTCAATGGGCATCATGGAATACTATGGCCAAAGAATCATTCAAAGCCAGACAGCATCCAGGAAATTTCACAGATAGCTTTTCGCCGAATACTTCCTTCGATTCAATTACAAGCAGCCAAAATGCTGCAGGCTGTCGGAAAGTTCACAAATACTAAAAAAATAAAGCAAAACCACCGAATGTGCACACTCACTTTCACAAAATAATAACAACAATAATTGAATTTCCCAACTCCACACAAAAACAAATAATTCACCGATCAAATTGAAGATACGACTTCTGGATGATATGGAATGTAGCACCTAATTACCAGATATACATGTTGCATATTTATCATACCCTGCAAGCAGAGATACATAACACCATTATGTCAAACAATACATAAATATAATTCATTCAATTTCCATATAAAAAAAAAGAAATTAATTCAAAATTTTAATTAATTAATTAATTCCTTCACACATAAAAATAATAATTAAAAGAGAGTAATTTGGGATTTACTGTTGGAACTCTATGTTGATCAAGGTGGCAGATGTATTGGCTATTGTCCCGAAAGCCTTATCGGAAAGAACCATGGTGGTGCCTCCGGCGGAAGCCGGCGAAACTGCCGTGGCGGCGTAATCAACAATCTTAATCTGAATGCTCTGGTCAGGAATGCACGTCCTAGGTTGCTCCGCACTTATACATCTCACTAGGTATTGCCTCCCACAGGCAGCTCCGTTGTCCCATATTCCATCTCCCGCCGCCGCAAAAAGATTGCTCGACGGAAACTGCGTCGCTTCGGTACCGTAACACCCCGATGCTATATATAAGAATTAAATTAGTTATTACACATATATATATTTACTTATTACTGCAGGGCAGGGTTCATATGTAATAATATATATACTTACGTAAATATGGCGGGGAGTAGCGAGAAGCGGTGCCAACGTCAGCGTTGGAGTGGTGAAGCAGAACTATGAAAAAGATGAAGAGAGGAGACAAATAGTGAAGTGTAGCTGCTGACATGATCTTAGACATGATGCAATGCAATGGTATCTTCTGAGGTGTGGGAAACATCGATATGATTAATTTATTAAAAAGCTTTTTTTCTACGTTTTTATTTTATTTTACCGTTGGTGGAAATCGATGTTTGCTTAACAAAATTAATTTAGAATGGTCCTGTGGGACCGATGAGGACGCGGTTGATTAATTAGGATATAGTATAATGGAGAAGGTATCGTAACTTGAAGGGTTTCATACGAGCGATAAGAAAAGTTGTGGGTGTATAGTTTTATCGTCAACGTCACCATAGCAATTAGCAAGACCCACATTTACCAAAACGTTGACTAAATACAACTGCATATGTACGGCTAGCTATTTCTAGAATGATTAGAATTTTATTAAGTGTTTAGAAAGAAAAGAAGTACGAGAGAAGACGATATCAATAAATTTTCAAAGTGTTTTAGGATTTTATTAAGTGTTTAGAAAGAAAAAAAGTACGAGAGAAGAGGATATAAATAAAAGTTTAGATTAAGGTTATGTGTAAAATTTGTTAAAAATTAAAAAATTAGTTGGAAGCTAAAAAGCTAGTTAGTAACTAAAAACTCAAAAATTAACTTATTAATAAAATGTTGAAATAACTATGAAATTTAAAATGATATAAAATAATAAAAATCATGATTTATTAAAAAAAATCGTAATAAGGAAATTTAAGATGTATTGAAGATAAAAACTGAATAAAATATAAGAAATTAAAAGTTAATGTTTTAAAAAATGCTATTTCAAGTAATGTTTCAAAAAACATTAGAAGTTATTAAAAAAATTTATTTACTGAATAATTAAGCAAACTTTTCAATCAGTAAAAAAATTAGAAACTATTTGAAATGTCTTGTCAAATATAATTTAATATTATGTGTTTGGTTAAGGAGAAAAAGTAGAAGGAATGAAAAAAAAGTGAAAAGAAAGAAATACAATGGAAGGTGAGATGGTTTTTTAATTATTTGGTATGAGAGGAAATGAAAGAAAAAAAAATCAGTTTTTCTATTTGTTTGATTAAATAGAAAAAAAATTATATTTGAAAAATAGCATAAACATTGTACTATGATGATCTAAAAAGAGAATGTTATTATATTTACAATGATATAAAAGGAAAAAAATATTTTGCAAAAAATATATATATATATATATATAATTACATATATTTTTTCTGAGATTTAAGAAAATTACACATTTTTTTGTAAAATCTACACATATCTTTCCCGATGTTTAAAAAAATTACACATGTTTTCCTTTCTGATTTAAAAACCTACACAAACTCTAAATGTCGTCTAAACATATGACAATAACAAGTTATATGCATGGACAAATTTGATTAAAAAAAACTAAAATATATTTTTCATCCTTAAATATGAAAATGTTCCAATCCATCACGATAGAAAATGTTAGATTTTTCAACTTTTGTATATTGATTATGCATATAATCAATGTAATAAGTTAAATTCAAACATTTTTACAACAACATACACTTAGATTCGAATGTATCCAAACCTGAATCTGGACAAAAAAATAATAGATTTAGATTTTGCAAGAAAGAAAAATAGATAAGTTTTTTTGGAATGACATATTTCAAACATTTTTATATTTACGAGAATGAAAAATATATATTTAATTTTTTAATAAAAAATGTCAATCTACATGACTGACAAATGCTTAGAAAATATTTAGGAAATTTGTGTAGATTTTAAAAATAAAAGAATGATGTATATAATTTCTTTAAAACTCAGAAAAATATGTGTATGTTCTTAAAAAAGGAAAAAAATGTAATTTTCTCACTAGGAGACATGTATATATAATTTACTATATATATTTATAATTTTTAAATTAAAAAATAATTAGGGCCACCAATGGATCATGACCATGTAGGTCTGTCCGCGATTATCGTTCACAAATTGTTAACGAGTGATAACCTAGTTTTAGTTGTATATGCCGAAGATTAAGATATGATTTTCTTATTGTATAATTATTTATGTTGAGAAAAAAATCCTTGAAACGCGTTTTAATTTTAAGTCTATTGTATTGTTAGGGTGAATTCCGTATTAAGACAAAGGTAAAACAAATGTAAACATCATACACGACTTTTTCTTTTATACCAAAATCATCATCATGCACAACATAAATATAAATTTAGTTAAATTTTATTTAATTATCATGTATACCTTGTAATCAGCTTATTCCTTAACCAAAATCGTGGCTCCGTTCATTTGAGACTGCGTTGATGGAGGCGCGACAAATTAATGCGAGTTGTCGGGCGGCCCCATCCCTCAATTTATTGCATAACTAGTTAACTCAAAATTACATAGATAATATTTAATATTAACCAGAGTATGAAGTAAAATTTGAATTGAAATAATATTTGTAAATATAGATGAAATTTTAGTTATTAATAGAGTTTAATTTTCTTACATTGCAAATGTAATTTTTTTACACTATTAATTGATTATAAATTATTTTATATGTAACATTTAAAAAAATTGACAGAAGGAATAATATGATTTTTAAAATTATTATTACTAAGTCAAGAATGTATTTTTATTCACAAAAATTGAGGAAATTTTACTAATTCGCATATTATACTCAATCAACTCAACTCCTTTAATACAAAATTAATAATCTTACCCCTAAATAAGAATTTATAATTAGATAATAATATAAAAAAATCTTTATATTATCAAGTGTCAAATGCAGGAAGACTCTTTGATATTTGAGCAATTACACCTTTTTTGCAGTCAATTGGTAATTTTTTTTTACTCTGTTGGGAGCTGGGACTCTACTTATAGTTCCTATATATATATATATATATATATATTATTTTCTTGGACTTTTTAGCCCTATTTTTATTAAAAAATATTTCAAGAAATGATAAGTAGATACCATATACTTTTGGTGAGTAAAATAATTCTACTAATAATCTTTTTGGGAATCTGACTACCATGAAGAGTACATTTATTCTACGAAATAAATGCCCTAGCTGGTCTAAAATACCCAGGAAATAAACTATTTTTCCATTATGTATGACAGTATATATATATTGAAGAAATCTATGACCACCCTAAATCCTGGATAGCTAGCTGTATGAAACCCTGCACCTAATAATTCTGCCCGCAATCCTTGCCGTGAAGTAATAGTAGGTGATTGATGGGCGATAATGGAAGGATATTTAGCTATAATAAGAGTGTAATTCAAGTTTGTTTAATTGAGTTAAGATGTTAGCCATCAATAAGTTTATTTTATTAACTTATTATTTATAAGTTAAGACTATAATATTGTTTGGAAGAAGGGTTTACATATAACTTTTATCTGCACTTCAAGTAAGATTATCTTAAAAGAAAGATATATGTACGAATAAAATAATTATAAGTTAATAAGCAAGTAACTATTTTTTTTGTTTTTTAATTCTAGTAATTTTTTTTGTTATTTTCATTTTTTTATGCATAAAAAGTAAAATTATTCACGAAGAAATAAAGGTAAATTAATTTTATGGGTAAATCTGGATATTTCTGACAACCAACATATATTTTCTCATATGTATAAAATACATGATAAATGTAAAATGTGAGGAACAAATTAAATTTTTATGGATCTAGAATGAAAAATTATATTCCAAATTACCTAATGTGAGGAACAAATTAAAAAACCCTTCCAAATTAGACACTCCGGATTAACAATAATATTGAGAAGTTAGATTATGTTAAGAGCATCTTCCCACCGTTCGTCACAAGGACGATCGACGAAAGTCACGAAACCACTCGTCTGCGTTCGTCCATTTGAGTGCCGCTTTCGAATCGTCAGCGTGGAGAACCGTTCGTCCCGACGAACTCGATCGTAACAATAAAATAATAATTTTCTTGATAAGAATAATAACAGAAAAACGAGGGAGAGTAACGGCGATGAAAAATCAGATGAAGATAACAAAAAAAAAAAAATCATGCTCAAAACCCCAAATCGTTCTCAATTAATTCTCCATAAACACAATAAAAAATTCAATTTCTCAAAATCAAAATTCAGAGTCATTTAATCCCAAGCAACCCGGCAAAAAACAGAATCAATACTCAATCAAGTGTTGAAACGGCGGAACCAACCAAGCAGCCATAGACGGAACAGGGAACAGGGAACAAGTGAAGCCTCTACGCTTCTCTCCAAAACATTGCCTTCGCATGCGCATCATCCTCGACGGCAGCGGCAGAAGCTTTCGAGTTGAAGTGAAGAGGCATGCAGGAATGGTAAGGAATAACAGCGAAAGGGGAACAAACCTTTTCGATGGGGAGAGTGAAACATGCTGTCATGACCGCCACGAGGAGGAGGAGAATGGTGATCTTGAACTCGAGGAGGACTACAGACTACAGAGTCATGTGAAAAAAAGAAAAAAAAAATAGTAGTTGAGGTTAATTTGTGGGAGTGAATTTTGTTTCTTTTATAATTTTTAGAGAAATAAATTATGCTTCAGAATATTATTTTGGTATATTTAATATTTGAAAGCAAAAATACAAAAGAATTAACATTTTAAAGAAAAATATAAAATTAGAAACACATGGATTCGATTGGAGTTTTTAATAAGGTCACTGTTGGAGTAAAAAAAATATAGAATTCTTAAAAAATAACGTAACACGTGAATCCACAAAAAAAAAACTTAAAATTCTTGAACTAAGATCACCATTGGAGATGCTACCGGATACATTACAGGATTAGTTTAATACATTGTTTTTAACACGGAGAAGAAGCTGTGTTATGGGATAGAGAAGAAGGCATGGAGGAAGTTATAAAAAGGTAAGGGCTATTTTGGAATTTTAAAGTTTATGGAAGTGCAGTTGAAAATTTGTTTGGTGTAGAAAGCAATGGCCTTGAAGCTTAAGCCTTCCTATTTTTTTTACCGTTGATATATCTACTATGTATCCCTCTATGTTTATCCATTTTCCTTTTCAAATTGTTTTTAAAAAAGATCCTCTTTAGGAAGAATACACTCACCTGTTAACATACTTACAAAATTTTCTCTAGAAAAAATACACTCCCTTATTCAAAAAGCACTACACACTGTATGATTCGAGCACAAAAAACACCACTAAAAAAAACTACTCCATGAAAGAAAGAAACTCATAGATAAAAGCAAGAATTTTCTTCAACTAACAATAGTAGTAGCACTACCCATTACCACCCAAAAATAGACTTTATTATTACGATGCTATTACAACGTTGAGAACAATTTCCAAACCAAAAAAAACCTTAAAACTATGAAAATGGAATTGAGCGTTTTTTAATGTTTGAACATAGAGATAATCGACTTGATGATCCCCCCTATCTAGATTTGCATGTTCCTTGTGGTCTTGTTGGTTTACTCCCTTTCCTCGCCATCCATCGCGGCCAACCTCATCTATGTCGAGAATCCCTCAGACATTGCCGCGCAAAAGCTTGAGGGCATGGACCTCAACGCTATCATCTTCATCGCGCTCGCCCCACCTTCCTTCTCGTCCTCCTCTACTGCTACAATTGCTCTGCCATCTTCTTTGTCACCGCCATGGGCGGATCCATCCTCCTCTCCCTCCTCCAATGCTTGTCCGTACCCCTTGTCACTTTGACGTCCTTTCTCCTCCTCTTTAACTTCGTAGGTTGTGGCGTCCTCAACTGCAATGAGGAGCTGCTGACGTTGGTCTGAGAGGCACGTCCCACCATGAATAATACGCGAAACCACACTGCAGCTATAGGGGAGGTGTATTTTTGTCTGAAGAGGATATTTTTGGAAAACAAATTGAAAAGGGGAGTGGATAAGCAAATAGGGGAAGTGAATATAGCAGCTGGCTTTTTATAAACACACTGGTAATGGTTGGGCCAATGCCCATATGTAACCAGGTCCATATGGGAGTTTGCGAAAGAAGAAAAACAGCAAAACGAGATTGGCTTTGGGGTGGGGTGGGGTGTGGCTATGTGTAGTTTTTTGGAGTGGGGTCCACAATCCACCATCTCCATCCAAGAAACCATAGACGCAGTAGAAAATGCCAGATCAAAACCCAACGTAACCTCGCTTCGTGCCTATCCTCCACCCTCAGGCCTCAACACACCCTTCCTTTCCTCTTCTCCTTCTTTTCTTCACCAATTTTATAATAATATATAAATATATATATCCTTTCTTTTCCTTTTTACCATTTCGATCCCAATTCTTCCTCACACCATTTTCATTTCACAGGGTGAGGTTTAGGTCCCTTGTCTGGTCTGGTGTGCAATTCTCCCCATACAATAACAATACACCCATTTAATCAATCAATCAATACACCTAATAGTGATTAGATTTAGTGATCGATCCTCTCCTTTCTTTCTGAAACCGTAGATTTAGATTTTAGGGTTTCTCTCTTAATATAATCTTTTGACACTTCCGTGACAAAAAAATCACATAAAATTTCCCTTATAATTATTATTATTTGGCTTTTACCTTTGGATTAACTAGGCTTGAGCTATCACAAATAATAGTTTCGGAGAATGGAAAAGAAAAAGGTAGCAGTTCCCCTCGTGTGCCACGGTCACTCTCGCCCTGTGGTTGATCTCTTCTACAGTCCCGTTACGCCCGATGGGTTTTTCCTCATCAGTGCCAGCAAGGGTACTTTTACTTTTTCAGCTTTAAATTCGGAACAATCATTGTCCTTTTGTCTTTCTATGGATCTGAAATTATTCTGGATTTGTTTTGGTTCCTGCTCCTCAGATTTTGATTCCTGAATGCGTATCGATGTGTCAGTGGATGGTATAAGGTTGCTTACTGTCATTTTTAGCTCTCAAAAAATGGAAAAAAAAAGAATAAACATTTTAGGGTATTATTACTGCTACTGTGAGACGCAGTTAAATCATGTGTATATGCACTGAGTGTCTTAGCTTGTTGCATTGTTTTTTTTATGTATGAGTGTAGTGGAAGATTTGATGGATGGTGGGTTTTTGCTTGGTTTTCAGATTCAAGTCCTATGCTCAGAAATGGAGAGACTGGAGATTGGATTGGTACATTTGAAGGGCACAAAGGTGCTGTGTGGAGTTGCTGCTTGGATACCAGTGCCTTACGTGCCGCAACTGCTTCTGCTGATTTCTCAACGTATGTCATTTTTTACTTATTTTTTAGGATTTTTCTTTTCGATATTAAGCTTACTCACTGTCCTATGTGTAATTGGTGTTGCTACTTGGTGATTTAGCTCACATTTACCTATCACCTGCCTTTGCAGAAAGAGAGTGTGAAGTTGATTCAAAGGGCGATGGAATTCATCCCATTTATTTGAGTTCATGCTACTGTGTTTACTTGTAAACTTGTTTCCCTGCTTGTGTGTTCTCTCTTGCACACCTTTTTTGTTGTCCCAGTTCGTGCTATTAACTTATAGCTTATTATTTACATTTGGCACATGATCATAGGTTATGGGAGTTTTGTTGAAGTATTCTTGTGTTGATCAGTTTTCAATAGTATTGGCAGCTAGATCCTCCGGGCAACATATCTGACGCTTGCATTAGCTTTTGCTTTTCAGCTTTCAGTAGTGTACATTAGAGTCACTCTTCTCTTTGCCTTTGTTTCAGCATTGCTTGTTACAACATACAAGTAGCGTGATCAATTTGGCAATTAATGCAGTGCATTATATTATCAAGGTAATACTTCATTGATTAAAAGCTTACAAGTTGCCGTTGGTTTAATGTGCAGGAAAGTTTGGGATGCTTTAACAGGAGATGAATTGCACTCTTTTGAGCATAAGCACATTGTTCGAGCATGCGCTTTTTCTGAGGTAGATTTGGCAATGCTAATTTCATACTGATTGATTACTATGATTTCTGTTGATATCCATTTCTGGAGAAGGAAAATCAACATATCAAATAGAAGCATAAAATAAATAAACCATGGTAGACTGGTAGTTGGAATCTCATGAATTGTGATTCAATTCATGTGATTTGGTTCAAATACTAACACTATCCATCCAGAAGACATTGAGATTTCTTTTGTTGCCAGAAATGCATGCTGAATCACCAGAATCATGCTGGAAGTTTAGGAATTTTGATTCTGTTGCAGTTCCAAGTTCCAACTATACAGATCTTGTAAACATGTAAGAGTTTACCAAAAACTAAAACAATATTAAAATTCCTAAATACAGTATCCTAACAAAATATAGAATAATAGATATCCAACATTCCAACTTCATAATAAAGCAAACCTTGATAACAAAGTATGATATTGCAATTTAAAACAACACATAAATCACCAAATCAAAAGTTCATAAGATGAAAACATAGAGTTCAGATAGAACACATTTGTAAACAATTTAAGCTTAATCAAGTGGTCAATCAAACATTCAGTGTTAATCAAATTTTGCTAAGCTAGTGAGGGGAGGCACAACACAGCACAATTGGGGGTGAAGGGTAGTAGGAATAGGAACACCACTAATCCCACACAACACTAGTTTCAGATTTTCAAAATGTGGTAGGCTTAGTTCACCCACAACAGGGGAGGCACAACACAACACAAAACACAAGGGGATGAAGTGTGCCTTGTTGAAAATTTAGCAAAAGATTGTTGCTGGTGGTTCGCAGTCTTTGTATGTCTGTTGTTGCAGATTGCCACTGGTTTTGGTTGTCAGAGGTCACCCATTAGGTTGTTGAATGTTGTCACACCATGAACATACACAAAATGAACATCACCTGATGCCATTGTCCCTCTGAAATGTGCAGGAAACCCATGGGGTTGAAACACAAAAAGTAGAGAAACTCTCCCAATTAAATTCTGTTGATTCTGGCTTCTATGTGGAATATTTAAAACTTTTGTTTAACTCGTTAACTCTGCCACAATTTTGCAAGTTTCTAAGTCTATGTGAGTCTGATACAAAATGAGGATTCAGCTTGATTTCCAGTTGGAGAAATACTACGAGTTAATTTGTGAGTTTTAACAGCCATGCTTAGAGGGACAGGTAGCCAAACAGTCACTGTAGGGCAATGATCAGGCAGGGATGGGTGAGTGTGGCAGGATTCTTGTTGGCGCAGGTCTATATGAAAAAGTGCTCCGATATCATATAGTGGATTGTGTCGTGGACAAATAGCGGAAGTCACTTAGCTGTCGAAATATATGATAATATCAATTATATATGTATAAAAAGTTAAGTTGTATGCAAATAAAAATAAAATGCATAAAAATTGGCCTAATATTAATTCAAGTTCATTGGCTAGACATCCATCTCTCAAAACTGCGATGCTGTTATGTGTCGCAACCACTACACCCATATTAAAGCCGTTTTTGTGGAAGATGCATCACAACAGAGTTGTGATATGAGGAGTTCCACAATGCAATGAGTGGGAAAAAAAGTCATGTGCAGTCCCACATCCATCTCTCAAAAACTGCGATGGTGCTACACGTCACAACCACTGCTCCCACATTGGCCTGGAAGCCATTTTTTGTGGCTGGTGTATCACAACAGAGTTGCAATCGCCGATTTGAGGAATTTCACAATGAAATAGGGCTATAGCAGCTATTTAACAACACTGGCTCAGATGCATTTTTATGTGATGCCTAGATGGACAAATGTGGCAGACCAGCAATTGGGGTGTAGGGGGCATGTTGATGCTCCATGGACAACCAGCCTCTGTTGTTCTAGCATCAGTTTGGTGAGGGTGGGTAGATGGGAGATGAAACACACCTCCAATTTATAGAATTGAGTTGAACAGCTCTCAAGGACAGAAACTAAAGAGGTGGCTAAAAAATTTAGGGTTTCAGTTTGAAGGTATAATTGTTAATGTTAAGAGGGAGAAAATAATGAAAATCCCAAATAATTGATGTACATAAGAAAGGACACAAATACAATTAAAGGGAATGGGAATAGGAGTTATAGATATATTGTACATTATTTTACAAAGTCTTGCAGTTTTATAATGTATATTGTACATTATTTTAATAATTGATCATGAATCTTATGATTCATGATTAAATAAGTCTTTCTATTTAATTCTTGATTTGATAGCATGGAATGGATGGGCAAAAATACAATTAAAGGGGGAATGGGAATAGGAGTTATAGATATATTAACACTGACATTTGTGTAGAATTTATTAAAGTGGGTAGGGGAATAGGAGTTGTAGATATATCTAAATTTTTCGGTGAAGTTTTTATATTCTCTTTATTTTAGAATTTAGCATTGACTCCAAGTTTTCTTCTTCCACTGACTTATGTTTGGATAGGGAATTGATAGAGGAATTCAATTTTTAAGTGAATTTAAATTATCATACATCAAAATGACTTGTTTGGATATCAAATCCAAAGAATTTATAAACTGATGGGATTTTTATTTAAATTAATTTTTTTCCAAGCAAAATGAAGCAATGTCAAATAACACCTAGAATGAAGGAATTTCAAATAACACAAAATGAAGTTTACATAAATTACTTCATCTTAATAAAAAATTTGAACTACAATAAATTTCAATTGCTTTATTCAAACAAAGTAAAAGAATTTAATTGAAGTAATTAAATTCTCATTCACTATAAATTTCTTGAAATTTGAAATCCGTTATCTAAACTCATCTTTTATCTCATTTCTTTGTTTAAATGTAATTTTTACTATAGCATACCATGCCATTGCTATATAAATTGTTTATACTTGTCTTGCAAGTATTGTTTTTTAACCTTATCTCTATTATAGATAATGATGAA
The DNA here is from genome assembly GCA_013407115.1 of Glycine latifolia. Classification (NCBI taxonomy): domain Eukaryota; kingdom Viridiplantae; phylum Streptophyta; class Magnoliopsida; order Fabales; family Fabaceae; genus Glycine; species Glycine latifolia. Next base: position 29,391,250 of record CM023947.1, on the reverse strand, counting down.
ATTTGGGGAGTAATGGATTTTTCTTCTTTATCTGGATTTTTCCTACAAATGCTTGCATTTTCAAATTCACTGATATTTTATACCTGGGAGCAGGATACTCACCTTTTGCTCACTGGGGGAGTTGAGAAAATTCTCCGGATCTATGATATGAATCGGCCTGATGCGCCACCCAGAGAAGTGGATAAGTCCCCTGGTTCTGTCAGAACTGTTGCCTGGCTTCATAGTGACCAGACAATATTGAGTTCATGTACTGATATGGGAGGTGTCAGGTATATCATTCTTGAAGCCGTTTGATACTGAGAGCTTGTCTGTGTTGTAAATTGTGTTAGCTTTCTTGTTTTTAATTTATAAATCTATCTATCTATCTATATATATCAGCATTGGATACTATATGTTGCACTGAATCTAGTTGATGTTTTACAGGTTATGGGATGTAAGAAGTGGTAAAATAGTCCAGACACTTGAAACCAAGTCATCTGTGACAAGTGCTGAAGTGAGTCAGGATGGCCGTTATATAACTACTGCTGATGGTTCTACTGTAAAGTTTTGGGATGCGAACTAGTAAGTACCAAGCCATGTTGGTCTATCTCTTTACCCATATCTGTTTGTATGGTTTATCATCTTAGTTACCTTTGTTTTCCAGCTATGGATTGGTGAAGAGCTATGATATGCCCTGCACTGTGGAATCAGTTTCACTGGAGCCCAAGTATGGGAACAAATTTGTTGCCGGGGGAGAAGATATGTGGGTTCGTGTATTTGATTTCCATACAGGGAATGAGATTGGTAAGCAATTAGCCCATTAGTTTTTGATCTTGTATTGTGTTTGTACATCTTTTGATGATCTATCTGTGTTGCAGCATGCAACAAGGGGCACCACGGTCCTGTCCACTGTGTTCGTTTTTCTCCTGGTGGAGAATCCTATGCCTCAGGATCTGAGGATGGAACCATCAGAATATGGCAGACTGGCCCCTTGACCCTTGATGACTCGGAGACTGTGTCTGCAAATGGTTCAGTTGATAAGGTGAAGGTAACTGCAGATGAGGTTTCACGCAAGATTGAGGGTTTTCAAATTGCAGATGAGGGGAAATCTAAAGAAAAGGATGAGGCTGTGGAGGAATCAAGCTAATATAGTCTTGCATTTTGTCTGGCAGAGTGTTAGAATTAACTAGATCAAGTGCCTACTACTTATGTACGTGATTAGTAAACTAAATTTTGTAAATTTTAGTTTGTTTGAGATTTTACTGAATCGAACGAGCTTGTTGCAGCTGGCTTAAATAAGTTCTATGTTTGCTTTTATTTCAATGCTGACATTGGAGTTTATGGAATATATGAAATGACTTGGTATACTTCTTCAAGAATCATGGCCACTAAAGCGGCTTTAATCTATATAGATTCTGGCCAGTTCAATTTTGGCCGGGACTTGCGGTCTAGTATGTCTTTTTGTTGGTTACATGTTATAAAATTTAGATTAGAATTAGGAAGGGAGGGTAAAACGTTAACATTTTCATGTACGCTTTTATTACAAACTTGATAATTTATGTAGAAATCTGAAATATTTATTATTCAATTACTCAAAAACAAATTTTCCTTGTCTTAACCATTTTCTAATTGTATGCTAAAAAATAATGTATGTAGATTGTTGTCGTTATGAGTAATTTGTTTTAAGAAATAATTACGAGTTAGTTAATTTTTTATTATATTTGAGAAAAAAAAAAGTGAATTGTGTTGCTTATAATAGTGACAAGAGGGAGTAACTTAAACTGTTGCCATATTTACAGAAGCATCCAGACTTAGTGCTTAGCCCAACAAAGAGGGTATGACTAAAACGAGAAAATTAGATGTTATTCTATTTTTTCATTCAATTTGAATGTATTCCTTTTGTGGGGTAAACTGACTATTTAGACGCGAGTTTCTGTCAAGATTCTGGGTGCATTAAGTTTTTGAAAAAAAAGAGGATAAATATCCAAATACATTTTTGAAAAGTGTAATTCACGATATGAGTTTTTAAAAGATATAAACTAACTTTTTTCCTTTCCTAAATGTGTAAAAATATTGATAGATTAGTCTATGTGGTTACTTTGATAGTCTAATGTCTAAATTATCATAAGAAAAGAATGATAGATGAGACGCTGACTTGACAAGGATTAATTTATCTTCAAATTTTTGATGGAGTAATTTATCAATTTTTAAACCACAAATGATAAATCAGATTAAGTAAAAGTTAAGCAATGTAGCACATTAGAGCAATTTTAGTAGGGAATCTTAGGAAAAGATTTTCAGCTGAAGATCTCTCTTTTCCTAAATCCACCACTAAAGAAGAAAAGCAGATCTACACATGAAGATCTAGATCTTCTCCAAAAATTCTTAAAATCTGTACAAAAGTTTAAAAAAATAATTTTTTAAGTGATAGGATGAAAAAAAATAAAAAAATAAAAAAAAATTAAAAGTTAAAATTATTTATTTAAAATTAATTATATATTTTATTAATATTCATATATTTTTTACATACTTTATTAATTAAAATTAATTACTTAATTAATTTAATTAAATTTTAAATATTTAAAAGTATAATCCATGTGAAATTTATTAAAATTATATAAGGTCTTAATTTGGGATCTACCAATAAAAGAAAAAATATCATCCATCTAAAGAGATCTAATCTTATATGAAACTATAAGATCCACCAAAAAGTAATATAAGATCTTAATTTAAGATCTAATACCATCTTCGACTCACTCCATCATCTTCTTCAAACAGAACACCATCGTCACATCGTGGACACAATCGTCCACCGATTCATTATTATTTTTTCCTTACTTCGCCACCTCCATTCTCTTTCTCCCTCTATTGCACCGCCCCACCCCTCTTTCCCCTTTCTTCACCAACAATAAAAGCATAAACACAAACATAAACCGCCCAGAAACACAAAACATAAAACGCACTATTTACTCTCAGATCTAGAGTTACAAATTACAAATCCAGGATCAAGGAGTAAAAGAGAACCCAGATCTGTTGCATTTCAACATAAAAAATATAAAAATCAAATCTGTTGCAAATCAACATAGAAATCTAAAAAAAACAAAAGCTCTTATATGTTGCAACAATGGCGTTTTGTAAATCGTGCACCAGAGCTCCACCGCATTTGGAGTCATAGATCCAGACTCAACCACGTTTTCTCACCAATCTCAGATCTAAAAATAAACTCAAATCTATGAAATAAAACTCAGCTCTGGAATCGCGCAAGCACCGGTGAACCCAAAACCCGGCGGAGGCTCCGGGGCTAGAAGCAACATGTTGCAGTTTTACACCGACAATGCCCCCGATCTCAAGATCACGCCTTTGACTTGGTCCAGTGCTCCATAAAAATAGGGATCGGAGTGAGTGCGGAAGAGCATGTATAGAGGAACCTCACCACCGTGCGCATTCATGAAGTGCCCTGCAGGAAGGCGGAGTCCATGAGCTTCACCACCAAGGCCTCGCCGACGAGGGTGTTGGAAAAAAGGGTGTCATTGTATTCGAGGCAGGGATAAGGAAGCTTAGGAGAAGAGGTTTCTTAGAGGTGGGGTTGGTCCAATTGAGATGTGTCTTTTTGCCTTCAGGAGGTACCCTCTCAGTATATGTTGATGTTGGAGGATGAGGTTATGATGCCTTCAGGGTTACTGTTTTTTTAATCTGTAACTATGGTGGATCTACATGAAAGACGAAGATATTTATTAACAGGTTATTAAAGAAGTCTTCAGTGCACATTCCTGCCTCACGGTGGTTGACGGTGGTCCAAAAGAAGGAAAAAAGAGAAGAGAAAAAAGAACATGGAGGAAGAAAGGAGGGATAAATTTGTATTTTGAAAATGTCAAATTAGTGTTTTCCAGTCAGCATCAGGGTGTGTCATTCTTTTTCTATGACAGTTCAATCTTCATGACCATATCAGCAGAAACATTAAACTTCATGGATCAAAATATTGACAAGACTAATCTTTCAAAATGTGGACAATAGTTTTTCATATTTGTGAGACTCATATTTCAGGCAATTATACTTTCAAGGATGTATTTAAATATTTACACAAAAAGAAAGAACTATCGTGTCTTTTTTCTTGGGACATCTTGAAAATTTCTTTGCAAATTATCCTTGTAAGTATGGATTACTATAAACAAACAATAATTTTCTTTTGCTATAAGAAAAAGCAACGGAGGAAGGGGAGGATATGCAATACTAATGTGTAATTAAAAATAAGTAGAATATTGAAGAAGGGTTACTATGAATAAATATTGTTTAGGGTGAGGCATTGAGATGCAGATGTGAGAGATCGTGGGAGAGTGCAATGCACTTGATGAGCAATCAGAAATCATGGTTGATATTCACATGATTGTTAAGATAATTATTTTAAAAATTAATAAACTTAATTAATTTGTGATTGAATGTAAAAGTCATGACAATCATTATTTACTCTTTTAGAATATACTATCCTTCCTATTGTATTCTATGGATTTCGGTTGGGATAAATTTTGAGAAGTTTGTTGAAACTCGAGAATCTTAATAGATTTTCTTAGTGTGTGTTTTCGTTTATGCTGATGGTGTCACATGGATTAGACAAATTTTGTTTGAATTCTGCTGCATTCATTAACTCCTATGGTAAGTGACTTGTTGCTATCTTATTTGAGATTGTTCTGTAATGTGGCTGGAAACGCTTAACGCTAGCAAGGACCTCATAGTTAAAGGCAACACTCCTAGGCATTTACAACTAGCAATTCAGGGTGATGAAGAATTGGATACACTCATAAAAAGGAACAATAGCAGGAGGAGGTGTAATACCTCATTCATAAATCTCTCATCAACAAGTCTTTCAAGGAGTAGTAGATTCGTTACTAATGGATTTTAGCTTATTCATGGAAAATTTCTGTCTCTACTAATTGTCGATTTGTTAGATTAAAACACTAGGACTAAGACCTTGCTATTCCTGGTTATGTTGCTGTTGATTGTGGCTTATGTTTCTCAATTTATTATGGTACTAATCTTAATTGAGAATAATTTCATTTTCCTTCAAAATTGGAATTAATATTTCATCATTGCATGCTAAGAAAAGAATCATGGCGTATCTGATATCTCGTATTGTTTGTACTTGAATTCCTTTCCTGGCAAGCTAGTTGGGTGTTTGGTCACTTTGGTGCTTCTCAAAAGTGGGAAGTAGTTGAGACTATTTATTATTTATTGGAGACATTTCTGCATCTGGGGTAAGCTTTTCTTCATAGACATGTCAGACCATCTTTAAATTTAGTGGGATCCACTGTCTCATTGAGAACAAATGGTAGAAAAAACACTTCCTCCAATGAACAGCCAGGATGTTCTTATTTAGGGTCTAACATGAAAATTTCTCCTTCCTCCTCACTACCCTTTTCAGGTATAGGCTACCATACACAAATGGAAAGATTGGTTCATGGGGCACAAATTTTGTTAATCCTTGGATCAATCTTTAGTATATTATTTTATCTTGGACTTTTCACACTATCATTCCTCCCCCAACTCTCTCTCCTGTGAACCTCGCCGCCGACAATTGCACGCGGCAGACGGAGGCGATTTCTGGCAGTTCATCATTGTCGCCGAGGATGACCACTGACTACCATCACAACGACAAGAAAAAGTTGAAAACGAGGGGAGGGGGAAATAAATCTGTTTGATATATATATCCAAAACATCTGTGTAATTTATTGGGTTTTTTCATTAAAGATTACTTCACGGAAAAAAACTTTTTTTTTCTTCTTCGGAAACACTCTCAGAAACTGAAAAAAAGATTACTTTATCAAAATGAACAGGTCTAAACAGTATCTAAGGAATGAAATTGTCCAACCTTTGTTGCCTTGGATGATATGCAGATGCAAATACAAAGAAATAACGGTGCAAATATTTGAACTGCTTATAATAAAGAGTCTAATCATATTAAATGTATGATTAATGCAAAGGAAAAGGGTTGCTCAGCTTAGAATGATAAGAACAGAATAAAAAAAATGTTATTCTTTGCCAATTTCTAATGACATTTACTTTGAGTATATGCATTGATAACGTTCTGGTTGAAGGATAAAGTTGAATCCGAGGGGGAAGAAGGGGAATCAATGTTTCGGAGAGAACCGCATCTCTCAAATGCCGCAACACCCTTCATTTCCCAGAACTGGGAAAAATTGCAAACACCCTTTTTCAGATCTGGAAAAAAATGCATCCATCAATTGGTGCAAAACACTCTTAGGCAATAATTGTGTGAAACGAAATGGAAAAAAAATAATTTGAGATGAAAATTTTACATTAATATAAAATATAAAAATACTGATCTTATATCATTTTAATGTTCACTTAACTTCTTTTTAGGTCTCTTTCCCACAACAATTAGACTTAATTTCTTATTTTTGACATGAATTTGAAGTTTGCGGTGAGTTAGAAACGCTGATGCAAACGTGCTAGAAATTTCAAAATGAAAAATTAACCTACCACCTACTTTTGCCGTACAGTACAGATATGTAGCAATTGTGTACATCATTGGTGTTGGTAGTGATCGTATGACAACATAATGATAATGAAAAAGATAGTCATGACTCTGAAAGTCATGACTCAGATGGTATTATTCTAACTTCCGAGGGCATGTTGTCGTATGACAATATAATGTAATGAAAAAGATTCTAGTATGATCGTATTAGTGTAACTACCGTGGGCACGTTGTTTTGATTATTATGATGTTTTTTTTTTTTTGATAAAAAGGGAATAGTACTATTAAGCTAGCTCCCATCAAACGGGGAGAAGTACAACCCCTAGCATCAGCTGAAACAAGCAAGGCTAGCATAGGGAAAACAGAATTAACAATTGTCATAAAGGAGTAAGAATCATAAATCAAATTTGTGAGGTTTTTTCTTTAGGCTTAATAATATATCACTTAAAAAAATCATTGTTAGTAATTTTTCTTTAATTCTGTGTTTTCTGATTTTAACGTGGTGAGGGTCTTCTAAAAAAACTGTGGACTTACGTTTTCAAGGGTTTCCATCACATCTACTTAGATTCTTTGTGGATTTTATTTTATTTTATAAATTCTTATAAGAAAAAAAAGGTAAAAAATGAATTAAATTTTTTTCAGAAGTTAAAATCAATTTATACACTTAACCCTTGTAGAAATTCTTGCATCCAACTTTTTCAAAAGCTAAAATGCATAAATTAATTTTATCATGAGGAAAAAAAAAAACACTGGCATCGTCTGAACCCGGAGTACCCCTTTTTTAAAGTCTATGGGTGTCTAAACAAACACGCCACCCAGAGACAAAAAATGGAATTGTTCCTTTGCTTGAGAAAGAAAGGAAAGAATAATTTTCAATCATTTTTTTTTTCACGCATAAATGCATATTACTAGAGGAAAGGGAGAGTTATGCAATACACTAATGTAAGAGCTATATATTTCAGATACCTGGTATAGCCATGAAGCTAAAATCACCTCATATAGATCATGAATTGTTACAGATGGTGAAACAAATTACAATGCAATAATATACCTTGGAATTTTATTTTCAGCATCAACACACTAAAGAATTGAAATAGAATTGTTCAATTCCAATTTCATTAGAGAAATTTGGAAATACATTTTAGATGCCCTACGCATTTCAATACCACTGCCCACAGACCAATGGGAAACACACCTCCCGGCAACCAAAGATCAAACACCCGCCATTGACTAGATTGGATTTAACAAAAACTACCCACAAGTTAGACCTACTAAGTGTGTGTTTGGTTCTCCGTTCAACCATCCCAACCGTCTAATCATTTCAAAGTTCTCTCTCACATACTTCTCCGTTCAATGGTCTCGGAGTGCATGCTACCAACTAATCAGACACACACTAATACACGGGATACCATAATAAAAAGGATAAAACTTAGAGATGCACTTTCTAAAGTGTTTTTGGTATTGTTTTCTAATTAAAATTGAAGTTTAATCTCGGTAATCTGCATAATAAAGATTTGTATTGAATATCAACACAAGTTACCGAGGTGAAACTTCAATTCTGATTAGAATATCATATCAAAAACATCTTATGAACTGCATCGCATCTAAGTTTTGTCTTAAAATAAAATCCTACAGTACTCCAAAATTAGCAATGTATTACAACAACTTTGCAGGATAATTTCACCAGTCCAATAGCTACCACCTAATGCTGATAGTGATACACAAATATTTAAAAGATTCATTGTTTAAATGGAAGATACCCTAGGAACATCGACTGGAAACTGGTCTATCTCATCAATCCAAGGACTCTTCTCCTTAGCAGGGTTGATGGTCCTGAGAGCCTTCCACACTGCACTGTTACACTTGAATCCAGAACCAAAAGCGATTTGCCATGTTCTATCTCCCTTTTTGATCCTCCCTTTGGCTTCAGTGTAAGCCAGCTCATACCAAAGTGAACTGCTGGAGGTGTTTCCAAAACGATAGAGTGTCATCCTTGATGGCTCCATATGCCAAGGAGATAGCTGCAAGTTTTTCTCCAGTTCATCCAAAACAGCTCTACCACCAGCATGGATGCAAAAATGTTCAAAAGCTAGCTTGAAATCTGGAATATAAGGTTTGATCTTCATCTTGAAAATCTTTTTTGCAACTAACGTGGCAAAGAATAGAAGTTGTTCAGATGTTGGAAGTACGAGAGGCCCCAGTGTAGTGATATTGGTTTTCAAAGCATCACCAGCAACAGCCATCAGATCTTTTGACAAAGTAACACCAACCTTGCCATTGGCATCTTCTTCTTGGGTTACACAGCTAAAGCACTTGTCATCAGCACCCTTATGAGTGCGAACCGTGGTGACCAATCGGTATTTGGATCTTCTTCTATCTGAGCTTTTATTGGAGAGCAGAACTGCAGCTCCTCCCATACGAAATAAACAATTTGAGACAAGCTTTGACCGATCGTTTCCAAAATACCAATTCAACGTGATATTCTCCATGCTAAGGACCAATGCATAGGAGTTGGGATTGGCTTGGAGAAGATCTTTAGCAAGATCAATTGAGATCAGCCCTGCACTGCAACCCATCCCACCAAGGTTATAGCTCTTTATATTCCCCCGAAGCTTGTAATGATTGACAATCATTGCCGAAAGTGATGGAGTAGGGTTGAACAGACTACAATTTACAATCAGAATTCCAATGTCTTTAGGCTTTACAGAGGTTTTAGCTAATAGTTCATCAATGGCACCAAACATCACAGCCTCGGCTTCTTTTCTAGCTTCTTTCATTGAAGGATTGGGAGGAATGTTGAGGACAGCCTCAGGAAGGTAAGTGTTCTCCCCAAGGCCAGATCTCTCAAGAATCTTCCGCTGGAATTCAAGATTTTCCTCTGTGAAAGAACCGGTCAACCGGGACTGATCAATAAATATCCTTTTCGTGCACTTCCGAGATTCTTCAGGCTTGTAACAGGAGAAATTGACAAGGTACACTGGTCGAGGACGAGTTAGAAAGTAGAGGGTGGACAGGAAAACAAGAAGAGTTGAGCAAAGAATAACAGATATCAAGTTGTATTGTAGATGCTCCCAAAGATCATACAAATCTTGGAGGGAGAAGGTGGAAAGCTGGGCTGCAATCAATACCACAAGGGGGGAAAGGCAAAGGTACATTCCATGGGTGATGAGGTAATGATAACCAAGCTTGACATACTTCAACTTAACAGACTTCTTGAAATCAGGAAGGTTTCGCGATGAAGATGCCGTTAAGGGTGTATCTGGCTTTGCATCTTTCATTTTGCCCTGTTCAAAAGTTAAATCTACTTTGGTTAGATAACTAGCTGTCTAGCTTTAACCAAAAGATGATAACAAAAGGCTTTTCAAGCATAGAACATCTTAGAATGGCAACAAAGTGCCACCAAAAGATCCTTTTTAGTAAGAATTTCTACTAAAGTACAAGTAGTAATTGCAAAAATAAAGCATGCTTTCTCTAATTTAGGTGCACTGAGTGAACACTGACGAACAAATCAGGTGGAAATGAAAATAGTCCGTGCGTAGAAAACAAAGTTAGCGAAATTGAAAAGGATAATACACACAAAGCTCAATTCTATATATTTATTAAACACATCCATGATCCATGTGTACAAATACAACCCCTTATGCTTATTCCTTCTACACAACAAACCCAGGTACTCCTCGTTAAGAATTTGACATCATAAATATATTCATCCACGTTCATGCAAATCATAATCAGATGCGATTATGCTAAACACTGAAGAAAATAAAAAAGCATTCACTAAAAGCAAGGTTTCGATTTGTCCAACAGTATTAAAAACACATCATTAAACAAAACAAAAAAAAAAACACAGAAAGTGAAGCATGAGCGGTATGAGTAACAGAAGAGAATTTGCAAGGATGGGTAGAGCTGAATCTCGCAAAGAAACAAAACCCAGTTCCCAAAATCGTACCTTGAACAACAAAGCCAGCAGATCCCAGGAATGTAGCCCGAAAAGAGAGAGAGAGACGTTGATTGTAGACCAGACTGACGAAAGAACGAAAGAAAGAAAGAAAGAAAGAAAAACAGTTAAGTGAGGAGGATAATTGTAGTTATTAAATAAATGTATGAATATGTGGAGAGAGAGATGATGACAGATAATAGAGGGAGGGATTAGGATTGAATGGGTTTTAATTTTTGAATGAATGAGATTCTGAGGGTTTAAAATGAAATAAATAATGCGAGTGATAATAATGGGGGCGAGAGAGGGAATCGCGAAAAGCATTGGCATAGCATGTTCACTGTCTACAGTAACAGTAACAGTAACACGAGAAACAAACGCGAGAACAAGAGAAAAGGAATAAAAATCAAATTCCAATTCCAAGCAAGAGGGTCCGTAGAACTCACTTGCACTGCCACTTGCACTCGCGAATTCAACCAACTCTGAGGTTAACTCAGTTGTAGGGTTTTTTATTCTAAGCTTTTCAATATTAATCAGTTTGCAGTTTTTTTTTCTGGTTTTAAAAATTTGTTGTCATTGTTATAAGTTTTTAAAAAGTTCACTAAAGATCTGAAATACTTCATATGATTTGTGAAAAATAATGCATTACCAAATTAAAAACAAAAGGATTTAAGTTTTTATAAACTTTTTTGGGGGTTAAAAGCTAAGAAATTAAATTACTAAATTACAAATATTTAATAAAATTAATTATTGAAATAGTTGAAAAGTGTAAAATCACATAATATAATATAACTATAATTTATTTAAAAAGAATAATAAAAAATTTGATTAATATATTAAGAATAAAAAAAAAAATATATATATATATATATATATATATATATATAT
>CM023947.1:29326099-29379856 GCA_013407115.1 Glycine latifolia | reverse complement strand
TATATATATATATATATATATATATATATATATATATAAATTAAGAGTTAGGTGATTGAATGAGATATTTAGTACTTGTATTTATTTATTCATTTAAATTTACTATTACTACTATTAATTAATGATGATGATGGTGATTCTACATTACTTTCCTTTGTTTCTTAATTATTACTCTTCCTTTAAATAACTAAACATATATTTGATATTAGATTATTTACTATGTAAGAAATATCTTGTGTTTATTCGGAACATTCATAACTTTGAATTTTTATAACCGGCATGAGGTTAGTTATCGAATTCCAAGTGTTATATATAAAACATCTCAAAAAAACTAAAAGAGGTATTTGTTTTAGAATATAATTTATACATGTTGGCTCGAATAAGATCACATTCCATAAAATATATTTGCAGTCTTACACACACAAAAAATATTTTTAAAATATAAAATAATAATTCGAGTTTCAATGTTTGTTTCCGTCTTACTTAATCTTTACTTTCGACTTTTATCTATTACATATTATTGATTAAAATATATTATTTATTTTTCTGGTAAAATAAAAAGATTAGAATATCTAGAGAGTGAATCACCCTCTTCACTATTTTAATTAGAAATTTTCAATAGCCTTTCTATTATTTCATTAAGAGGTGCGTTACAATCTTTTTTCTTAATCTCTCTCTCAGCTATCTTAAACCACTTTATTTAATTTATATACTCTTTTTCTTAATTTCTTACCTATCCCAATTTTAAATTAATATTATAACACAATTTAATTATTTATTATAAATTTAAATACAATTTATAGATTTAGAGTATTTATTTATTTACAATCTTATTTATAATATAATTTTTAATTTTATAAATATTTATTTGTTGTAAATTATAATTACAATTCTATAAAAGTAAATATTAATCCTGTATATTATAATATATACACTAAAATACTAATTGTACGGTATAGTTGAATTATGAAGATAAAAAGCTTTAATTTAAGTGTTTTTTAGTCAAGTTTATTTTAAAAATGATTTTTTTATCTTTCTTGTATTATTTTTAAAACAATTAATTTTCGAAAAATGCATTTTAAACTTGTACTAAATACTCTTCATTTAATTGTGGACTTGTGATAAGTTGTAACCTAATAGTGGGATAACTTATTTATTGGTCTAATTAATACATCAAGTAAAATTTTTAGTTATTTGAGAATTTTTAATTAGGTTTTTAAATTAAAAAAATGTAAGTAAGTCTTTGATTTTATACAATTTTTGCAATTAAGTCTTTAGAGAATAAAACTGTCATATTTTTTTAAGATTTCAAGTAGATATAAACTAACTCTAAAGTCTAAAGACCTAATTATAAAATTTGTAAAAGATGAAAGAGTTAATTGCAAATTTTATTAGTTAATGGACCTTTATCATTATAAAAATTCTAAAAAAGTTTAGGTGATGTATTAAACCTTATATTTTTAAACATTCACTGAAAGCAAAATTTAAAAGGCAACGAGATGCGACTGATTTGTGAATATTTTTATTTTAAAAAGTATAAAATATAAATATTTTAAATAAACAAATTTGATTTTAACTGTTCAATTTTTTGTTAATTATAACCCTTGCATATTACAAAATTTCACAAGTAACTTTTATCATTATTAACTAATAACTTAATATGTATTTAGACATGTCACTTTAAAATGATAATTGTCATGACATGCTTAAAGTTATATCCTATCATAAAAAAAAAAAAAAATAAGTATTTCATTTTTATTAAAATTTATAACGATTCAAATTATTAATTTTTTTCAGAAGAATAAAATTTAATTATATTTAACTATATTTACATATACTACAAACTTATCTATATGCAAAAAAGGAAATTTCAAAGTAGTATCCCAGTGCCGTAGGGTTTTAGAATTATTTAGCCATTTTGTCTGTTTTCACCAAGATTTTTTCGATTATATTTTAAGCAAATATTATTTAATTTAATCATTTTAAAATAAAAAAAAATATAAATCAGTTTGAAACTTTCTATTAATTTTTTTGAAATTTTGTTTGGGCCGGAGGCGGCGCAATTCGCGTTTTGACCGTTTGCGTGACGGGCACCGTTGTCTCTCTTCTGCCGCCACCACCCAACTCACCGTTCGATTTCGTTAGGCTGTGTTTCGTTCATTTTTTCTGGATAGAACAAAACACACGTCGCTATACGATATCGTCAATGACACTACTTTTTCCCATCGGTTATTGATGGATTTTTTATTGCTCTCCCAAACTCATATGATATAAGGTCGATTCTTGTTGACAATAAATTTTCTTAAGCTTTTTCAATCAAAAATATTTATTTGTAGCAACTAACAAAATACACATATATATCACATATCCGAGGTTTCAATATTTTTCTGTGTGTCTTAACCTCGTCATTATTTGATTATTTTTTTAATAACACGGGTCATCTACTCTAAAAGTAAAAATAATACAGCTCATTAAAGATTTTGGTGTTTACTTGTGACAACGACTTTTGAAGATGGAGCATTTATAGCTATTAGCTCCTCCGTTGGTCCTAATTATATTGAATTGTTTTGATAACGGGGAAATAAATAGGATAGGTAAAATTAAAAATACGTAAAGAATTAAAGTGTAAATTAAAGATGTTTAATTGAAAAAATGAATAAAAATAAAATAATTAGTAAAATATGTGAAAAATAATACAATAAATTTTATCATTTTTAAAATTATTTCTTTTCTTTCTCCTTTCTACTAAATAATAATAAAAATATTTCATCTCCTTCCTCCAACTACACCAATTCACATATTTTATTTAACTAATTAGCTACATGTAACTTTGAGTGTCACTCAATTTTCATGTGAATGTAAATTTGAGTATTCAATTAGAAATCACAATGTATTATTTTTTATTTTAATGCAAGATTTAATGATGCTACTTTGTTAATAATGACAACAAACTTCTAATGAGTAATATATATTAAAGAATTTTTTTGTTAACAAACACTTTTAGGTATTAATTAGGTGCCATGTTAAAATATAATGGAAATTCTGTTGAGAGTATATAAATAATATATTTTAGTAAAAAAATCACTTTAAATCTCTCGAGTAATATTTAAGACAGTAAATAATAAATACTTTAAGGTAATGGTGGTTGTTGCTGTTATTGTATGTGTTAGTCGCATGTTGCATTTTATAATATTTGCAGTAACCTAGTTTTTTCTTTTTATTTTATCTTATTTTAACTAAAAGGTTTTATTTGGTTTCTAATTAATCTTTTCTTTGAGCATCTCTATCCTAATGTCATTATTTGATTGGGTCTTACGCGTGCCCATCACCTATTTTTTACTCTTCCCCATACAAGCACCTAAAAAAATCCTATTCTCTTCAACCCAATACTTTTATTTGGGTTCTTAATTGGATCCCACAAAAAACTCATATCTTTACATTTCTAATTTTTAACCAAAAAATTAACTTGTTCCCACCATTTTCAATTTGAGAATCGATGCTAATTTGAGAAACTTCAAAGAGAACCAATACCATTGCATCCATGACTCATATATAAATAAAAAAGTAGTATTATATGTTTGACTTAAACATAAGCAAATTTAATAAATTTTATCCTATTTAATACTATCATTCTTAAAAAATCCTTTATTTAATCTTAATTATATTTTCAATGACTCTTTTTTATTCATAATATCAAGTTTCAATGAATGATATTTTAGAAATAACCTTATTTTTTACTTGATATTAAAAAAAAAGATATCCACTAACTTTCTTAATTAGTGTCAAATTAATTATTTTTACTTATATGAGTCTTGATGGAGTACTAGTTTGAAATCAATATTTTCTCCTCAAATACCACTCACAAATTGCCAATGCAGATGATGGTCTTACTAGATCAACTCATTTTGAAATAAAATAACATTTTGGGCCAAGACTGATCATGCTTTAGCTAAAGATGAACTCAAATATTAATTAAGAAATCCAATTATCAAAGTCAAATCACTTATACCAAAACCTATGAAACATGGACATCAAACATGACACACGGAAATAAATATTGAAACATGACAAAAGTTTACAATATAGGATATGAGAACACCATACACACATATAATCGACATGATAAAAATTTAAATTGATAATTCTTTTTTGATCATATATCCGGAAAGCAATTCTATACGAGTAAGACATAATTATTATATATGACACAACTCTCTAAAATATTTAACACAACTTTACATCTATGATTTGAATTTGAAATCATTAATTAAGTTAAAACAATTCTTGATGTAGCTGCTTAATGGTTTTTAACATTTATATGTTTACCTTAAATTAAGTTGTTAAGGTTTATAATTTTCAAATGATAATAAGCCTAAAATAAAAATACAAAGAGACATTACTATACAATACAAGAACTTTTGATAATAACAAACAACACCTGATTTAAGGAACATAAAGACACATATAGAAAAAGAAGTGTTGGAGACACGTGGTGGGTTGTTAATCCATCCTTGCTACGTATAAATCTTTTTGTTTTCCTAAATTTAACTTCATATCTTCCTACTTCACATTGTTTTCTACAAAAGGGTACCACTTTTTTATTTTGTGGCGATAGTATAGTCACAAAAATATCATAGCACGCGCGGGAGAAATAAATACTAGTAATTGGTAAGAAAAATATCATAGCAGCACGTATATGCGTAGTGTGGCTTGCGATCTTTTTCGTTGGGGACCTGAACCTTAACCCTTTCTGCTATAGATGTAGACTCAAATGACCTCACACTTCTTTCATGTTTACATAGATTCGATATGTTAACTTTATTAGATTTAGTATGTGCTTCGTAAGCTGCTACATAGGCATCCACCTAGGATTTATTCTCTCGTGTCTGACGCGTACTCATCAACGTTTGGCCGCATATATCCACGTGCCTATCTCCTGCATCCAAAAGCATCAAAGCATTTAACCTTAACCTTAAAAGCTTCCAATCACTATATATACTACAACAGCCTCTGCCCTTTCATTCATCAATTAATTAACAAACAAGTGAATTCATATTTTTGGTACATTAATATCCTTTTTTATTCTAAACCATCCTTTTGTTTCTACTTTTGTTGTCTTTTCTGTTTTCAGTAGGAACTCATAATGGGGCTTCTGATTCACACAACTTTGCATGAGGAAGATGTTTATTATGATCAAGAATGGTATGCTTACCAACCCATAACTCTGTTTGAAGTAGATGATGACGACGATGACGACGATGGTGGTTATGATTATGCTCCTTCAGCATAAAAGATAGGATCAGATGTTGGTGACAAGCACCGGTCACGACTGAAGCTACCTGTATGAAAACCCTAGCCAGTTTGTTTCTTTAGATCAAGTTAGGTAGAGAAAGAACTAAGAAGAAACATATATATGTAGAAGTTTTCTAAGATCGGTTTGTAATTCTAGTTATTGTCATAGTTTATTTTATAATTGTGCCTTAATGCAATTAATTATACACTAATCATATTAGATTAGTGAGTCATTTCGCCGAGAAGGAACTATGTTACTTGTAAACTAAAGTTGTACCAATATAGTTTGTACTATTTAGTACGTATATGAAAAATAATTGATAATGGATGCATGTTTGCCTGCATAAGCAATAATTTGAAGTGAGGTGATCAATTACCATGATATCATTGATCTAACTTAAAAAATCACGAAATCACACCTGGAAAACATTATGGACATAAGGATATTGACTTTTTTTAATTTTTAATTTTCTTATGCAGTGTAATTGTATAAACTAATTAATAAATTATAAATTGTCAAAAGAATCTAACTTGATTAAACTAAGAATATGTGAATTGTTGTAAATTCTTATCATTATTTTATATTCTTACAAATTTTAAAAAAACACTATAAACTAATTATATAAGCCAATTATACTACGTTGATACTATGCTTTAGTTTATCGAATCTTTAATAATTTACTCGTATAATTTTTCAAGAGTAATATTATATAATTATTAATTGTTGATATGATATACTTAATAAATTCATAAATATTTCTAAGAAAACCAACAACTAACGAATATTTGCAAATACTACATAATAACTATCTTATAATGTTGCCATTCGTTTTATTTATAAACTAGTAGAAGACCCCACAATCGCAGTAAAAACACAGAAGACACCACAATCTTTACTCACAGAATTATTGCTTTGGGTGTCGTAAGCTAGCTTTCATTTATATATTATGTATAAATCTAATAGCTAGGACCAATTAGTTTAGTAATTAAACAGTAAGTGCTCATGTGTGTAAGTTCAGCTGTTAAGGTACTTGTCTTTTTCGACGAGAATCGTCTAATGTAGTATAAAATATTTTTACTTTATCATTTAATTTTGTTTATAATAAGCTTTACTTTACTAACATGAGTTTCATAATTAATTAATGTTAGACACAAAAATAGTTATCATCAATAAAGAAATGATATTCTTTTTAACCACAATATTTAAGTATATTTGACTCTAGAAGTATTTTTACAAATTTTATTCCTTTTAATTAATTATGAGACTACTCTTTAATTTTATGTTATAGAATTAATATTAAGGATGATGATGAGTCCTGACACATCGATAAAATTGTATCTTAGTAATTTGTTAATCATGAATTCGAATTCAAAAATAACATCTTTACATATGTAAATAAAGAATATATTTCCTCTTTACTTGCGTATAAGTAAAAAAAAAATTAACATTCAGGATAAAATACTTAATTAAACATGTTTATAATTAAGTTCAACTTATTCTTGATCTCTATTAAGATAAATGTGTTACTGATATGAAAACATTTATTAAAAGAAATAAGTATTAATGACAGTTTTTTTTTTCTTACAAAATGGTTTATAAATTTAAATATACAATATACGTTCTTCCCATGTGTTGTGCCACATTAAGTGACTTACTGTTATCCCAAAGTTTGTAAAGTTGTTTGAACAATTAAAAGCTAATTTGCCATTTAGATGTTTTTCTTCTTTCAAATCAACAATTGGTTGTCTAGTTGAGTCCCCAATTCTTCCTAGTGGGAAAGGTATTGTCAATGCAAGAAACACTCTGAAACAGGCAATTTGCTGAGTTCGAGAGAACAACTTAATAGGCACAAAGTTACCAATTAGGATGTCTCGTTTCATGTCTATAGTAACGATCGTTAGCAGGTTAAGGTTATTTTCAAGATGAATTTGATGGGTAATTTCCTAAATTTTCTATGTTTGTGGGATGCAATTATTACAACCTGTCGTTAGATTCTCTTCAAAATCACAGTTTAATTTCCACCATTATTCTTCATGCTGTCCTTTACTTTTTGTATCATGGTTGAATATGGAACTTATTCTTGTTCTCTGTTTTCCCCGGCCATCAGCAACACGCTAAGGCTTTTTCTAAGTTATCTTTGAACTTACAAATTAAGGAATGTAACACAAATTCAACATCAAGCTAGGCAGATTGGACTTTTCTTGATGAGGGTGTTGCAATTAGAGGTGTTAGGAAACGAATAACGCCAACATGATCAAAATAGTCCCTGTTTTGTGTATATATAAATCCAAAGTCTAATATTATGTCTGAAATTAAAAGTCAGCCCTCTCTTCAGTAAACATGAAAAACTACATCTTAGATGTGGTACCAAATAAGTTATAAATATCAGGTGACATACCTTTCAAACGCAATTAATAATTAGTAATAAATAATTTGCTAATAGAAGCCACTAGGATAAGAACCATGTTAATTAATTCCAAAATGATACTTTTGGTACAAATAACAAATGATCAAATCGAATTAATTCCCTTTGTCCCCGCATTCCATTGGTTGCAGAAACAGGCCGAAAAGGGAGGGAAGGAAAGAAACTATAAAAATAAAAATAAAAAATCCCACTAATTCACCTAAAGAAGCATAAAAGATTCCATGCTAGTTAATCAGTATAGGCATAGAACTAGTTAGAACATTAAAAGCCAAACCACTAGTCTTAATCATCCCCTTGCTGCCCCTAATCTTATACTTTAAATGACCCAACCTTTTACTGAAGGACTCGCTATGCCATTGCTATTGCTACCCTCCAAGGCTCGAACAATACCAATTATATTGACATTCCTGACATGTATCTCCAACAATTTTGCTGAGTTGTATCAATTGGATTTCCTACGTGGCTGGAAATATAGCACCACACATCCTGGGACAGGGTCATGCTCACACCCCAAGCATAAATCCACACACTTCCCTCGTGCCTTGCTTGTGCCAAAACGAGGTCCACACTTACCCTTCCCCTTAATAAACATCGACTCGATCTCTTCCCAACACTCTAACTCAACTTGCACCACTACTCTCTTATACCTTCCATTTCTTCTCTCCTAGCCCCTCCTAGTTCCAATTCTTCACACTAGTCTAAAAATAATGTCATTCACTGCCAAGGTCATCATTGCCCTGTGGTGCAAGCTAAGAAACATGGGAATGATGATGGTGTCGATGTGTAAGATGCTCCTGCTGCCACAGCTTGCATTGAAGGAAATGTCTGCAATTGGCATGGAGATTTTGTAAGTTTTTTCCAGTTGCATCGGTGGAGGGTGACGATGATGACGATGACGGTGATTATGACTACGCTCCAGCTGCATAAACTATATATGTTTGGTTACCTAGTATACTATCCAACTTCTTGTTGTGACTGACATTAGAATGTCTGCTTCTATTCTTAATTTTTAGTTTGGCGCCAATTGAAAGCGAGTAAGTTACAAAATCACGTGTTAGGTGACTTTATGTTGATGTGTAGGCATGCACTATCAATTATTTAGCAGCTAGGTTTGTTATCCAGAGTGAGATATCGATTAAATATGCATGTTTGCTTATGAAATGTAGTTGATTAATTTATGTTATCCACCATATATAACTTGCATTATCATCTTGAGACTAGTGACGTTACTGGTTGTCTGTCATATGTGACAATCTAGATGTCACAAATTAGCCAGTTTAGTTCCTTTTCGGTTTAAAGCTTCTAAACCATTAATTTATTTTTCATTATGCATGAAGTTTCTCTTAAAGGAACTTCTACATTTATGTCTTTCTTCGTTTTCTTCATTATTTTTCCTTTAGCTAGCTGCTCTTTGAGTGACCAGTCCTTGTCTACTGAATTCCTGATTAATTTGAACCCATAGTCCACGTACATTTTTCACTGGTGATCCTAGTCAATGATTAAGTGCATGTTTGAATTGAAATTAAAAATATTGTATGTGCATTTCAATGCAAATTTAATGGATAAAAATAAAAATACAAATAAAGATTCCAATTTTTTGACAAAATTATTTTTGCCTTAAAATTAAAAGTATTTTTTTACCTGAAAATCAAACATCGAGTAAGATTACCCCTCCATTCCTTTTTATTTATCATTTAAGTTTGTTGTGTAAGAATCAAGAAATACAATAAATTTTGTTGATTCTATTAAAATAGTTTGTTTTGATAATTATTATAATGGATATTTTAAAAAAAATTTATGAAAATGAATAAATCTTATTTTGTTATACGATTTTAGAATTTAAAACGAAGGAAATAGTATATCAAAACATGATTTCGCTAAGAACTGAAATGAAATCATATTTTAACATATGATTTCAATTTTTTTTAATTTTTTAATATTAAAAGTTGAAATCGTATATCAATACATAATTATTGAAATTGTATATCAATACGATTTTAACTATTAATAATAAAAATTTATCCATTTTCGTAATTACCCATTATGATAATTTTTGAAAAAAAGTACTCTGGTGCAAGAGCCGGTTCACTACTTTACTTACCTAGCTGACTTTTTTATTTATTCAATATATAATTGTGTATTTGTGTTTGACTCCAGTGACAGATTATATGCAACTTCATCGTAAAAAACCATTGCAATAAAATTTATATATCTTTTTTGTTATTTACTATTCACCAGATAATATACGAGCTAAAATATCATGTAAGCATTTGCATGTCTTGTGGTATTTTCTTATGTTATACGTTAGTGTGTAAAAAAGACCTAGAATAGTAACTGGCCTATTTTTCTGGTGGAAAACTGAAAAAGAAAAATACTTAAAGTACATATAAAATTATGAGCAGAAAGAAGAGAAAAATAGAAAGAAAAAATAAATAAAAACAGAAAACTATAAATATGACAAAAAATGGTGAGATTAAAAGTAAAAAATAAATAAAATAGAGTAACAATAAAATAAAAGAGAAATTAAATATATACTAATAATTACGCCTTAAAAAACAAAGAAATAATAGAATCGTTGAAATTGGAGTGTCATCAGTTGTGAGTTGTAGGTACTAGGTAGGAATAGAATTCTCGCAACGTCCCCAATACGGCAAGCACGACGTTGCACTTTTGTTTTATCAAATGTAAATATATGATTTTAGTTTTTTAAGTTTCAATGGAGTTAATTGAGTGTCTTCAAATATCATAATTGTATAATTTTATGAGGTGAAAGGGATTAATTTTTTTTTGTCTTAACATTTAGGTTATTCAGGAATTCAGGATCCTAATAAATTTAAAATTTGAATGAAAAGTAAATAAGATTTGATGAATAATTATTTTTAACAAAGTTAGAATTTAGATATTATTTAAATAATTTAATCTTAATTTCAACATATTAATAATTAATTTGTATTTAATAGTTAGAAAATGATGATGATGTGTGTTTGGTGGGAGTTAATTATAGGTGAAATATTTGAAATATATATAAATCTCATGGGTTGTAACTTTTATCCCAAACTGAGAAGAGAATCGCACATGTGATTAAAGAAAGAGGATAGAAATGTATTAATCTTTTCCATACTTTTAACACTAGCATAACTGATTAGCCATAGTTATCCCTCCTTTTTCATTTTTTCTTTCTTTTTTACTTACCAAATTATATTAATTTAAATCTTTAATCCTTTTTATACTCTTTTTTATATTATTCAAACCACATTACTTTATATTATTTTCATTTATTTTCATTTCTTTACACTATCCAACACATCCTTAATTCATTCGTTAATTGATATTTGTTGAAGTTACATTTGATTAATTGATGATATATGATATGCCACAGTATATGACACTTACGTCATGATGTTCTTATGAAATTATGCAGACGTGATAATTGATTTGATATGCTTAGATGATCGATCCTTCATCTTTGATTTTAATTTTCAAATTTCAATTTGATGTGTTAACGTGTCAGAATTTTTTTATTAAATATATTTGTTAAAGAGTAAACTAGAGTAGCATTTTCTTTCACATTATAGTCACTTATTCTTTTTCTGAAGAAACATTTATAGTCACCTTCCTTGAAGGAGAACACGTTGGAATGTATCTTGGCTAAAATATATCTTTCCATTTACAGACACCACAAAATATATCTTAAAATCAATATATAGATATATGACTTATGCCATGCCCTTGCAATCTTGATACCTTAAAGAAGTTATAAATAAAAGAAGAAGCAAAAGTGTTTTGGAGCAGTAAAAAAAGAAAGGGCAGTGGGTGGTTTAATTGACGCATAGCGAAAGAAAAGACTATGAGATCTTACTTTGTCCGTGTGAAGTGTGCAGATATGGTGGTTCCCTTCCCTTTCCTTGTATCCATGGTACAATACAAATTCTGAATCGCAACGAAGAAAATAAGTGTGGAAGTAGTAAATAATTGTCCTCTTCCCACACACCATTTCCCAGATCCCTTTCTCCTTCCTTCTCTGAGAGATAGAGAGAGAAGAGAGAATGAAGTGGACACGATTCGATTCGTGGAAGCAGCAATACTACACCACCAGCGGCGTGGTGGTTGGTTACGCAGTGTGCTCCAGCCTCCTGGCCATCATCAACAAATACGCCATCACCAAATTCAACTACCCAGGCCTCTTAACCGCGCTCCAGTACCTCACTTCCGCCCTCGGCGTCTACCTTTTAGGGAAATTAGGGTTTCTCCACCACGATCCCTTCACTCTCCCCACCGCCAAAAAATTCTTTCCTGCCGCACTCGTCTTCTACCTCGCCATCTTCACCAACACCAACCTCCTCCGCCACGCCAACGTCGACACCTTCATAGTCTTCCGATCCCTCACCCCTCTCCTCGTCGCCCTCGCCGACACTGCCTTCCGCAACCAGCCCTGCCCCTCCAACCTCACCTTCCTCTCCCTCCTCGTCATCCTCGCCGGCGCCGTCGGCTACGTCTCCACCGACTCCGCCTTCACCCTCACCGCCTACTCCTGGGCCTTCGCTTACCTCATCACCATCACCACCGAGATGGTCTACATCAAGCACATGGTCATGAGCCTCGGCCTCAACACCTGGGGCTTTGTCTTCTACAACAACCTCCTTTCGCTTATGATGGCTCCTTTCTTCTGGTTCCTCACCGGCGAGAACGTCGAGGTTCTCGCCGCTGTCAGATCCGGCATTTTCGACCCCGCCGCGTTCTACGCCGTCTCTCTGTCTTGCGTCTTTGGCTTGCTCATTAGTTTCTTCGGGTTCGCGGCGAGGAGGGCCGTTTCCGCCACCGCATTCACCGTCACTGGCGTGGTGAACAAGTTTCTAACTGTGGCGATCAATGTGCTGATTTGGGATAAGCATGCTAGCCCCATTGGGTTGGTTTGTTTGCTTTTTACCATTGTTGGTGGGATTCTTTATCAGCAGTCCGTGACTGGGCTTGGGAGTGCTCCGGCCCAGCCCAAACGGTTGGATATTGAAAGCAACAAAGGTGATGGCGGTGGTGGAGATGATGGTGATTTGGCAGGTGAGAGTGATGGGCTGATTAAAGTCACTTCTAGATGAGCATTTGTACTATTTATTTCACGTTTAAGCTATAATGCCTGTATATTTGTTTGTCTTATTTCAGCAACGTTAGGAAATAAATTATATGCAATGTGAGGTATTGTTTTCAGAAGGATATCTATTTCAATTTTGCTTGCATTCCTTTCTTGTTCTGGATTTTCAATATATGCCTCTTTGATTTCCATGGTCCTAGACTTCATCAGCACGACAATTTTATCTTCTCTATCAAGGATTGGGCATGATTAAGATGTAATATACAATCATTAGCATGTCTATGGCCATGTCTGAATAAACTTCTCCATGAACAATTATAGAAGAAAAAAATTAAAAGGGTATAATGAATTGAGCTTCTTCCCTAAGCTAAAATCAATTTATGCACTTAACTTTTATAGAAGTTCTCTTATTTAACTTCTCCCAAAAGCTGAAATGCATAAGTTGATTTTAACTTGTGATAGAAGTTCAATTCATTCTACTTTTTTATTTTCTTTTTCTATAAGTGTTTATGGAGTAGTTTATCTAAGTAGTGTCTTTGTTTAAGCTGTTACAGGGTGCACTGTCATGCTTTTGCCCTTGAACAGAGTGTGATAGTCAGATGTGCAAGGAAGGTTTTTACTTCTTAGATTACCATGAAGGTGATTTAACTGCTTCAACTTCCAAAATAGATTATAATCATTATATTTATCTGGTCATTTTTATTGAATAATATAATGATCATATTTCCTACTCCCTCCAGTCTCAAGTCTCAAGCATAAGAAGATAAAAGAAAAAAACACTCTTTTCTTGGTCTGAAATATCAGAAAATTTCAAGTAACTTTATCTTATTTAATGTTATTATCTTTAAAATACTCTTCATTTAATTAGTTGTTAATTTCAATGATCTTTTTATTCTTAATACCAAGTTTTAAAGAAGGGTAAGTTGGAAAAAAATTACTTTATAATTGAAATTGGTGCAATTAGATATTATTAACTAACTTTTTTAGTTAACGGAAATCAGTTTTTTTTTTCTTCTTTTCTAATATTTGAGACAGGAGTAGTAACTGCTATTTGTGAACTCAGTAAAACTAGTTATATCCCCCAAGGACCTCAACTTACAGGTCCCATTTCCCATTTTCTTCTTTTTATTAGGCAAAATATGACTGTATTTGGATCATGGGTCCTGTTAATTGCTGGCCTAAATTGTCTGAAAAATCTTTGTTCGTGATCTTCGAATTTCTTTCTGATTTCAGCTAACCCAACTATTGTGATTTAAGTTTTGTTTGGATAAATTTCTAACCAAGTACTTGTAAGAGAAGAGTAAAAAGGTAATAAGTTTCTCCATTAAGTTAAAATTATCTTGTGTATTAAGCTAATTTATAAAAAATTTCTCATTTAGCTTCCCCAAAAGCTAGTTTTAACTAATGCATAAACTAATTTTAATTTATAGGAGAAGTTTAATTCATTTTACCACCTTATTATATTCTTCTATAAGTATTTATTTGGGAACTTTATCCAAATAGGACCTTAATATACTTTAACCAAGGTTTCAACTTATAATTACACTCGTTCTGAGTTTCTATTATGTGATTCAACACAACTTGATGCTAAGGTACAATCCCACAACTAAAGAGAAGTACAACCATCTTTGGAAAGGAAAATAGGCGGTCTTTCTTTTTTCCTATTGTTAAAACAAAACACTCAGTGTAGTACAGTAGCCCAATTGCTCAAATCTTAATGCTGGGATTTGGGAATCTATCTGAATAGTATGTCGCATGGTTTAGGGACTATATAGAATGACATGGTTCAACTCACATGTAGTTTTAATTTTTGCTGTCTTTTGTTCTACCCTGTAGCCAATGCCAATCGTTTCTATTGTTGCTCCTGACTTTTCCATTGAAGTTGCTACCTGCATCTTAAATTCTTCTTATAATAGTGTTTGATTTGATCAATTACTTGGTAACCCAGTTGAAAATATGCTATTCATTTCCCATATCACGCACGACAAAACCTTTTGGCAAGTGCTTTTTCATCGAACAACTTTTACTTTTCTAGTCATTGGCCCCGTGAACTGACACCCTAAGCACTTTTGATTTTTTTTATCTCTTTAAATTTAAAAACCATTTCTTTAAAACAATTTAACATAGTGTTGAAAATTTTCCACCAAAAACAATTTTTTTTTTTTTTTGAAAATGATTGTAAAGTAAGTGTTAAAAAAATTAGAAACAGGGAGGAGTTTTTTTTTTCCATCCCGCGAGTGAATCTGTGTTTTGGTGGTGAAAGCCTATATCACTCAGTTTTGGTAAGTGTTGAATTACCGAACCTCATGGCCGTCTTTTGGATAAGGAAATCTGTTAAGAGCTTGTTTCCACCAGTGATGAGTAATAGCATTAGATTTTACTTTGCCGTGGTCCAGTACTTCTTACAAAAGCTTGGCTTCATTTCATGAAGTGCTATTCAAATTTCTTGAGTGATTTGATGGAAATGTAGCTCCTTGTCATATGCCACTGGCTGCTGTCCTATTATCTTGCGGTGTTGCACTGGTGACGCGGAAATAATACCACGAAATTCTCATTTTGATCATGAAGGTTTTCTGATAAGAGGCTTCAGCTTCAAATTATTTCTGCTCTGATATCACATCTCACTCACATTCGTAGTTGCAGGCGCATGTGAATGATGACTTGAAAGTTATATAAAACTTCTGTCTGATATCTATTCTTACGAGAGAGAGGGAGAGAGGGAGAGAGAGAATGTGATTGTCATTACAACATCAAACTTAAGTTCAATCAGTAGGGAAGTTTAAACCAATTCAAGTATCACTTAAAAGAATAGGTTGAATAACCATTAAAGCAAATGGTAAGCTCGACCCACATCACGTCGACTGTAAAATTATTTAATAACTAGTATTTTAACTTTGTGCATTGTATATGATAAATATTTATTTTAAGGAGTTTTAGCACAAGTAAATATTGACTAGGATTTGGTTGAGACATTGGTGCAACCTGTTGAAAACGCTAACTGGCTTTACCAAAAAATTGAGGCTATGCAACAGCCAAGTTTAGGATTGAGAATACAAGTTTTGAGTTTTGGGTAGTGAGGACTCCATATGAGATTCAATTTTATCTTAACACATTGCAAGACGCAGTAAAAATGGACAATTTAAAGGTACTTAAGACAATTGTCCATTGGAGTTTTAAATAGTTTCACAATTCCAAGATACAGAGGCAAAATGGAAAAAAATTAAAATTACTTGATTGGATGGATAAATTCACATTCCTTAAATTCACATGTTAATTTCTACTATTTACTAACCTGGACAATTTTCCAATTTAGATCCATTACAATATTTTGGATAATTTTATAATTTAAAATTTTCTGGGTTAAAATATTTTGTTTGGATGGTCAATTAAAATAAGAATTTGAAATTTTGATAATTTTTAGGCGTATTAACTTACCAATATTGCGATCTGATTGTAAATTGATTACAAATTCTTAACTCATTTGTTGCTGAACTTTAATCGCTGTTGTCAATCTCTAATCAATTCTTCGTTCAATCCACTCGGTTGTTCGACTCATATCCACAATCGTGAATCCATTGCTCCTTCAATAGTTCGCTCAATAGTTCAAAGGCAAGCCCAATCATGTCTATTTAACTTAACCTTTCTCTTCAAAGAATAAGATATGTTTTTGTTAATGTTGTGTCCAATCTTAATCCCAAGTTCAACACAAAAGTCACTATGATTGGGAGAGTGTAGTTTAAAGTCAGGTAGAATTGTGGGTTTTGGGCCCATGGTTTGATTGGGTAGCCAACGCATGTGCATGATTCGATTGGGCTATGGACACCATGAAGACCTTGATTCTGATTTAAGAGACTTAATTTAATTAGGATTAAGGATGATTTGTATTAATTGAAGCTAGAAAATCGATACACCAATAATTTCTAAATAAGAGGTATTTACCTTCCCTAAGCACTAGAAATACTGAAAAACAACCTAGACTTTGTCAAAATTTTCCATGCAGAGAATTATGAATTATGAACAGGTTAGGTTGTAACATATGGGGCTTTCTCGCCTCTGCTAATTTAATTTCCTTTTTCCTACACATGTTGCTGTTTCTCTACTTAGATGTCTCTCTATTGTGTCTCATTCAACAGTAAAACATTACATTCTTCACCTTCTCTTTCAGAGCTGGTAGTGGCCGAACTGACTCATCTTTTGATCTTCCACCTCGAGCTTTAGCAATTTCATGGACATTAGGTTCCATGTAGAATCGAGCTCTGTAAGCTGCCAAATGAGCATAGTACGCAGGAGGCACTGTACACATAGACAAATTACATTTCATAGGCGTAATTAATGATGACTTTCATACATCTCATATAAATATTTTCTGTAGATTAATTAATCATCTTAAATTATACCCTAATTCCAATATTTTCTTTTTGTTAAAACAAATGTGTATGTAGTGTATAAGGAGTGTTGAGTGGCTCCTATTTGAAATTAACATTATGTACGTGCTAGTACTTGTAATAGGTAGATGATCATACAAGTACTTATGTTAAGCAAGAGCCAAAAGACTTACCTACAGAAACCGATCGAGTACATCTTGCATAGCTACAATCAAAATAATGAGGAGGTTATTTCATCACAAGAATGGAGCAAAAAATTTTAGATGATATGAGAGGTTATTTACGTGTAGCACAAGTTGTTGGTCAGAGATTGGATCTCATCAGCAGTGAAATTGTTCTCGTCCCACAGAACATGATAATGAGCTGGTCTACTTGTACCCTGTAAATAGCATTAATGTAACTCTGATACAAAAATTATTCTTTAACATCTTATTTCTTTACACCCTTTCCCAAGTCACCAATACCCTATTTGTATGGTTATGAGAAGAGATGAAAATCTTTTTCCCCTTCTATACATACAAATGGGGTGTAAGTAAATTTTGTAACAAAGGAACAAAATCAAAGTTTAAGCCGTAGAATCATACCTGAATTCCCGCATGACTACATAAATAGAAGTCGAATTCCGTAGGATGACAGATCTTAGAATCCACCACAGTACCTACATTAACCAATCACAGATGTTTCAACTCTATGGGACTAACAATAACATTGCTGGCAGATGCAATTGGAGAGTAATCCAAATAGAGTCATGTTATTTATACTTCAAAATTTTACAACAAATTGTTGGGTATTTTGGACCCTCAAATCAATTTGCGGAAGCGGAAATAAAATCAAAAGGGAGAGAGAGAGACAATCAGAATTTGTTTTACGTGAGAAAACCTTCCTCAATGTGAGAAAAGAAAAACTCACGGGACCTAGTCCAGTATCAAAATCCACTATAACAATAATCGGTTACAATGAATCA
Organism: Glycine latifolia; assembly: GCA_013407115.1. Taxonomy (NCBI): domain Eukaryota; kingdom Viridiplantae; phylum Streptophyta; class Magnoliopsida; order Fabales; family Fabaceae; genus Glycine; species Glycine latifolia. The sequence continues at coordinate 29,361,703 of CM023947.1, read as the reverse complement.
AAAACACACCAATGTGGTGGTACACTCAACCTCTCCAACAATGGTGATCACTCAAACGCTCACAGTGTTTCACTCTAAGCTCTCAAATATGCAGGCACAGTGGCTTGCTCAAATATGTCACTCAAGACTGTCACTTGAGGCTCTCAAATTTCTGTGTATCTTGCCTCCACCCTTACTCATCTATTTATAGGATGAAATGGGCTGGGCCTAAGCTATCAAATATTATTTGATTTATATCTTATCAAATAATAACAAGATTATATCTTATCAAATAAAAACAAGATTATATCTTATCAAATAAAAGCAAGATTATATCTTATCAAATAAAAACCAAGATTATATCTTATCAACTAAAAACGGAAATTATCCAACACAAATTATACACTACGGAGAGAGATAGGAAGAGAAGAGAGGGAGGAGTGTGATAAGATCATAAGATAGATGATGTAAATGTAATGGAAAGAGAAAAAGTGAATATGTAGAAATTGTTATAAAAATGAATAACATTATTCTTATAAAGTATTCTGCAATTCTGAGCTGACCCTTTGACAAACTATCTTGGCATATTTCCTCTTGGATTTTCATATATATTCTTAGGTTGGTGACGTGCCCTAATGATAGAAAACGACAGAAGTTAAAAAAAAAATACCAGGTAAGATATTCCCACTCTTATCAGTGCTATTTTTGTCGTCATGATTGTTTGAGAAGAGTCTAGTGTGATGCCGCTTTTGAACCACAACAAATGTTACTGGAGGTTGGTAACTAGGTTCCAAAGATGCACAAGCCTACACATTGAGAATTTAAGCATCGGGAAATGTCATAGAAATATAAATAAATATAACTGTAATATGTCCAAGTACCTTACGGATGGCATCAAGCTCATACAACAAAACCTGGTAGAACTGTCCTTCACTTACCCCATCCCTGTAAATATTGGACAACATTATAAATAATAAAGACACTCCTCCGTTATCCTATTTGGATAACTGTAATATGCCCAAATCACTGCCCTCATCTCAACCCTAACTTCCTTTGAAATACCAGAATAGATCACTCTTACCTGTAGAATATTATCCTCAATGGTTTTTGTCCGGTTGCCTTCTTAAAAGAGAGTAACAGTTCTCTGTAGTGGTACAGAATAGTATGATCCAATAAGGCATGAGGCATATGATGTTGAATAAATTACAGGTAATAATTGCAAAACCATTATCCTTTCCCTTGTAGTCAATAATTGAACACACAAGCAATTACCCAAGTGAAAAGGAAAAGCTTAAAGCAAGCAAGCACGAAAACTTTCTCATTAGGTAATTTAAACAATGTCAACAGGAGATATTTTTAATACCTAAGGGAAATTTATATTATTCTAAAATAAAATAAAATAAAGACATAAAATTAAAAGGCAAACATGACCTTCCACTTAATCCAATTATGAAAATGGTCAGGCTGCTACTAAGTACCTGATCATGCCACCATAAACTATACCGTGATGAGGATCCTTCCAACATTTAAAAAGGTCTTGAATGAGTTCCTCACGATGAGGCTGAGCACATACCAATCCTGCATATTTTGTTACTTCTGGCCAGTCCTGGGAGGCTACAACCTGAATAACTGTAATCAGAAGACCAAATATATGGCCAGCTATAAGTTAAAGGACTTTGGAAATACTTACAGCAGCAATGGATGGACAAGGGTCCTCTCCAGATTCTGGATGAGTTACATCTGCTCCAAAAATTATTGTTGGAATGTCACTAACCAATGGGATCCTCCAACTTAGCGCATCCAAAAGTACTGTGTTCCTTCCTCCCATCTAAAAGATATTTAAGAAAAATTAAGTGAAAAATAAAAAAAAAAAAAGGTGGGAGAATATATAGAAATGAATATTCCTGAGTAGCAAGTAACCATTCTCTTACTTTTGATTGTAATTTTGAATGATCATTTAAATTTTATAATAAGTTAATAACAGACCTTAACATTGATCTTCAGTGCCACATTTGCCAAATACTGTCTATTGATCTTGAATACGTGTTTTGTAAGACAGCACTGAGAAATCAACCCCAGATCTGTTTCACAGATTCTTTTGAGATCACCTGAAAGAAGAATTTGTTTTTCAAGTGCGAGCATGAAATATGGAATTATCCTCCGCAGAAAAAGTGGGATGAAATAAGGAAAAGATAAATGCTCAACATCTTTTTTGTTGGAAACATGAGGAGAAGTAGTTCATCAGGAGAAGAAAAAACGAATCAGAAACAATAAAGTTGAGAAGGAAGTCATAGTAAGATACTAGAACCTCTTGAGTGCGAGCACTCCCATTTTCATAGGCATGTAAAACAAAGAAAGCTGAAAATGTAGTAGTAATGTACTAGAATCTTAACATTTCTAAATACGCCTCTATCATGGTAGCTATGCTCATGAAGTGATGCTTCATGGACTGGACATATTGAAATGACTTGAAGTCATACCGTACAGAGAGCCATTGTTGTCTGGAAGAATGGCAATCAGCAACTCTAGTTCTTTCCCACTAAGTTTATCAAGTACAGCAGAATGTACATACTTCAAGGCTTTCTTTACCAGATCAGGTCTTGCTGAATATATAGGAAGCACAGGGTCTTGACTAAATTCCTGTGAAAAGAAAACAAAAATGTATACTACAATTATACATTAAATAAATATATATACATATATATATATATATATATATTATTTTTTTACCTATACGAGGGTGTATTGGGTTTGAGATTTAGGCTTTTGAGTGACCAAAGGTTCAAGTTGATGAACAATGGTTTTGCCTTTAGATTGGTGAAGGATAATTTGTATGTTCTTTTAGCTCCTTTTCTTCCCACGTTTCCACCCCGTTTGGTATCAGAGCCTGATGGGAAAGTAGGAACATATGACTAGATTTGGTTTATCTTTTACCTATCTGAACTATGCTACATACATGAATCTATTTTAAGTTTTTGTAAATGATTTAAAACCTTTTATGTCTTAACTAGTTACCACGATAAGCTGAGAAAACTTATATGTTATGTTGCTGGGATAGTAAGTCTCGTTGAGTTGAGAGCAGTAAAACCTATATTAATTTTGGAACACTATCTGATCTTTTGTTTGAAATTCATTGACTATGGTTAAAAAATAAAAATAAAAAAGTCTGAAAACATAGTTCAATGAGTAAGTTTTAACCTAGATCTATCTTTATGTTTTTACAGAACCAGATGATGTTAATGATATGAGGGGAACAATTTTATGATGTCTCTCTTTCGTTCTGTTTCCTCTCGTCTTTCTTTCAAATTTTCCCAACCTTCTTTTAATCATTTTCAATTAGAACAATCTTTAACTAAATCTAATCGAAATATTTTCAAAGTAGAAGTTTCTTTTGAAGATATTAATCAAGATCTGGATGATTAGAAAATTCCTAGGATTCCATAAAATGAACGTTAGAAACCAGACGAAAAGTATTTTCAAAATTTGATTTCATAATCCGGACCGTCAAAAGAAACATACGTCTTAAATATGAGTTTGATGAAATCAAACTCCTTTCAAATAGTTCGCTAAGACATCACAAACAAAAATACACCTTCTTGCACATAGGATGTGTACAGGTTGCTGCAAAACCTCTAGGTATAGAAGGATTGAACACCTTAATTCTCATGCCTAAGAGATTCTCGCCACAATCAATTTACAGATTCCATTTTAGGCACAGTAGAGACCAGGCTTAGCAATGGACCAATCTACTTCAACTGTTATCCAGACAGGACTGTTAGCCTTGAGATGCAAACATTTTGGACATCTTAACTTTAGATGTTCAACTTTATGGTTTAGATATGAAGGTTTGATCTATTTCAGTGAATATCATATATCGAGTTCAGTACAAGGTCATGAACTCTTGTATGTCTAGGGTCCTCAACATCCTAACAATGAAATCTCTTACAAACAATTATATTATGGACAATTTATTGCTTTCATCCATAAAGTGTGTGTATATATATATATATTATTTTATTTTTTAGAAGCAGCCTGATAAATTTGAAACTGCTAATGCTGTTCAAACAAGCAGTCTCTAATATATAACTTTAATAACCTTATAACCAAAATTTGAAACTTTACCATGCCTGAGATTTGGCACATTTGAACTAACTGTTGGCAAAACCCGCGAGCAGTACTTTCTTGGATACTTCGGGAGAAATTAATACATGCCCAATATCTTACAGTGCTTCCGTTTATAACTTTCTGCATTGAAATAACTAGAATTACATTCGGCTGGGAACAAGTAGTTTTCATTTTTTTTCACTTAAAAAAATTATACTATAACTATAATCTTTTAAAGTATAAGGTAACCTTGTTCATCATGTTCCATTGACCAACTTGTGGTAAGTATTCCTTCTCCCTTCCAGTCTCGTGATATTTCAACTATGAAGAGAGAAGAGCCAAAATGTACTATCAGAACTAGGAAAATGCTAAAAAGCTATTAATGATTGACCAATTTAACTAAAGACAATTACCCATGGAGCCGGAAGAACCCGTGCCTCAACTGATGTAAGCTTGCTGTCAATGCTGATCCCAAACTCCTTGGCATAGGGATTATACTCATAATCAGTTTCGTGAATTGTCTGCTAGTATATTGGGAAAGCTATAGATTAATTAAACTAAACCAAACCAGCAATACACACTATATTTCTGTTTGTAAAGAGAATAAATACTGAAAAGGACAAGTTAAAACAATGGCAATTTATCATACATGCCATGGCTATTCCGTTTCCAATTGATTCTGACAAAAATAAGAATATAAAGAAGAAAATTAAGGTTGGAGAGTGATATCAAGAATCCATGATGATGACCTGGAGAATATCTGTCTCTTGTTCACGTGGTCTCTGGCATGAGACCTTTAGCAGAGAAGTTATCTGCTTTTCGTTAAGCCCTTTTGTATATCTCTGACCCCCAACTATCTTACAGGCCTGGGACAAGATTCACTAGAATTGTTCATTGAAAAATAAAGTAAAAATCACGTACTCCATTACCCGGAGGCTTCACACTATGCGCAGATAAGGAGAAGGGATATTGTATCCAGCTTTACCCTTGCATATGCAAAGAGACTGTTTCCGGATTCGAACCCATGACCAACAAGTCACCAAGACACAACTTTATCGCTGTGTCAGAGTTCGCCCTCTAAATAAAGTACCTAGTAGAAAATGGGTTGAATAAATTGAGGAGAGCTTACCTCCATAGGCAAATAGTTCACCTTCTTTTGGCTTCCTACTTGAAGGCAGGGTAGATGAGAATATATGATTGTATATCCATACATTTCTTGAAAGTAATCAACTACTGATTTCATGTTCATTTTCTCATCCATGGGGAAACTGTTAGGAGGAAAAGAGAACAATTTCTTGAGAGGTCTTATCTAAAAAATTTAGAGTCCATTTTGTAATGCAAAGTTTACAAAGCCATACTTAAGCTCCCTTGTAGGCTGTGATGTCAATCCTGTAATCCTGTACTTCCTTCGAAAACTTCCTCTATGTGTAACTTCTACTTTCACACTTCTTAAGGCTTTCTTAATCTGCATTATTGACACCACTAATATAATTTGGTTAGATATTGCTTAAATGTTTCTAATGATTTAGGAGCTTGAAACATTACCAATTAAATTCATAAGTAGCTTAGAAAATGGCACTTGGAGCAGAATAAGAAATCTTCTTTGCATACATTTATTAACATATCATTGGAAAACAAGGGCTCTTGACCATGCAGGATATATTACTTTCCATTTTAAATCCAAATTTGAAACCCCAAAATTTCTTTACTGAAACTATCATCGTCAAGACTTAGTGGAGGCCATAGGGAGCGCAAGCATAACCTATTTTGTATAACTTGTTAGGACTTAGGATAATAGTGTCTGTAAATGCGACTGCTAGCTGTTGTAGTCAAATAAACTTCATACCTTGACACGATCTGCATCTGACAATGGCTTTGAGAGAACATCTTTTCCCAAAATTTGAGCAACAAAGTCAATTACAGGAAGTGGTTCAATAAACGCCATTGATGACATGTCTGAGAGAAGGGCGAAAGGAGCATAAATCAAAAGGAAAAAAGAAAAAGAAAAACAGCTTTTTAGGATTAACTGTTGACATATTAAATGAGAGACAGTATAAAAGAATCTTAACTCAATAAAAGTAAAAAAAGATGAAGATATGGTAGAACTTTCACCAATATTAAGTGACAATCCCATCTGAGTTGGCCTTATACTCTGGTAGAAGCCGCGCCATGATTCCAGGCCACCACCTAGCTGCTGTGGTTTTCTTAAATCCGGAGAATAGAGAAACCTCCCAATTGACACGTAGCTAAACATGCAATGCAAACAAAGTAAGGTGTAAGAAACAAGAATTTATTTTTATCGACACATGTTAGTTTGGTTAGAAATGTCACTTGGAGAGATTTGAATCCGTCACCTCTCCCCCTCCCTTCTCCCTTCATCTTTCTCCAATCACTATACCAACCTTATATCTCCTTAAGAAACAAGAACATAACCAGTAGCAATAGCCTCATTTTTTTATAATAAAAAGGCATGAACATCATCAATAGCCTCATTCAGTTCAAAAGGAGGCAATGGATACAATGTTGAAAGAACAACTACAACATAAACCTCTGAGTCGCAAGCTCCCTCAATACAATGTCAATGACAGTAAGCGCCTCTTGTGGGGTGTCCACTTGTTTCCCACTCAGAAGTTCATGTAATTGATGCATGCTAACACGAGCTGCAAACTTGATCAGCACTTCAAATTCTTTTTCCCTGCCAAGAATGATTGAAACTCATTTCATTTGTTTACTTCAACCCGAACGGACAGTTTCAAAATCCAAAACTTCGGGGAGCAGTTAGGAATAAAAATAATTTTGAAGATAACATGACACAGTTACTTGAATAAATCATCACCTGGTAGAACCAGTGCCCTCATCATCCTTGCTCAATAGTATGGTGAACTCTTTGTATGCAAAAGGAAGCAAGCCAGCAGTGTAGAGATTTCTTCCTCCATCATAAACAGGAAGTCTCATCCCCAAGTCAGTGTTCCTGTGAAGCCTCACTAACTCAGCTATGATGGCTTTGCTTGTCTTACGAGAAGTAACCTCAGGTGTTATTTTAACCTTCACAAAACACACATGATAACAACTTAAGCAAAAAATCCTTGACACAAATCAAATTATTAGTCTGTCTACTTTGGATGATGAGTTTGTTGTTGTGGATTTTCCTTTGTAACCAAAAAGTTGGACTTAGACTTACATTGTAATGGCTCAAGTCAGATGCTGATATATCTGCCAGGAAGTGGTTGGCTTTGACCAGACACTTTGTCCCCAGCTGGCCATAGCCAGGCCTTGCAGGAAACACAAGACTTTTGCAAGCAGAGGAAACCAATTGTGTGTCAAGTCCTGTTTCTTGTAATTTCTCTTGTTTGCATTGGCTTCTTCTTCTATCTCTTCTTCTATGGTCTTTGGGTTTCTGCAGTGCCCTCCTAGATTTCACTTGATCCTCCACTGGATCCTTCATTGCACTTGTCAACTAGTTCTGAAGAAAACAAGGAAACAAACTTACTTAACTTTATCTCAAAGTGGAGTGGGAGGACCTAGAGATAAACAGAAAGAATGAAAGGTTTTATGGCAAAACAGGTTCCACGTTTTTACTGAGAGTGAGAACCATAACTCTCAACTTATGTATGCACTTGTCCTGAAGAAAGACAAGAGTTAAAGAAAGTACAAGAGTGGGAAAGGCATGAAGAGGCCTTGTAACGGCTGAAAGCTGAAAAGAAGGGAAAATAAATTAAAAAAGAAGAAGAAAGGTATGGCATGGCATCAAATCTCGACAGTGTTTCATCTTCCCCTAGGCACTGTACATTCTCTGAAACTGAAAGTGAAAAGATGGGGAGAAAAATAAGGTGACGTGCATACATGCAAAAGAACCAATAGTAATCTCCTATAAAATTTTCTAATAATCATCGTTGTACCCATTGGAACAATGTCATGGCCTAATTTTGACTTACTACTCTTCCATGTTTATGGGCATAATAATAAAAACTTTGTCCAAGTCCTAAACACCACCAACACCACTTTCCTTAAAAAAATTAATGTTCCATAAGCTAAAAGCCACATGATAGGGTAGCCAAAGAAATTGTACAGAAAAAAAAAATGCTTGTGCTGGACTATGGTTAATTATTTGTAGGGAGAGAGGGGGGGGTGGATACTATAAGTCCAAGGGACCTTTAAATTTGGTGGTCCCAAAAGGATGTTTGAATTTTAGCCTACTCCAAGTTCTTGGCAGGACAGTTTGTAAGATTGCATGTATAAATACCCTTTTCAGCGACCACAAAGGAGCTTTAACTCCTTCCCAAGTTGAATTACAACGACAGAACGGGACCCTAAAGCAGATTCACTCACTCGCCACACCACACCACACAACACAACACAACACAAGGAGCAGCAGCAAGCAAGGAGTCAAAACAAAATTTGAAGCTTGCTTGTTTGTGCTTAGATATCCGGACAGTGTGCATGAACATGCCATAATGGCTTTCTGCCAAATTCCAAATGCCAATGTCAGTTGTACGTGCACCAATGGGTAAATACTTCAAACTATGCAAAAAAATAAAAATGGATTTTGGCACTTTTCTCTTTTTGTTTTTGTGGCCTTTTGGAATGGGAGATGGGGGGAACTAGGCATAGCCAAGAATGGTAAAGTGATAGTAACGCTCTTCAACTATTTCGGATCATTACAAAGACACCAAGAACAATCATGTGTAATGTCCCTTTCACACGACAGATAGAACATCCCAACCAATAAATAAATAACTCAACTCATTTTGCTAAGAAAAAATAAAGAAGCAAAGTTTGAATATAAATGAACTAACCAGATAGACTACCCCCATGTGAAGACTTTCATGCCCTTATTAATTCCTGAACCAAACATCACTGTATTGCAACCAGCAAAGGTTTCGCATTTTGTTCCTATGATAATATTATTGTTGCTGAGAAAAAAGCAGAAGTATTATTGTTGTTATTGAATGGATTGGTAAGGGGCATTAATTTGCATACTGATGATGTTGTGGTCTATCTGACTGCTTCTTTGGTCAATGTCATTTGATTTCTTCCTTACAAATCTAACACCATAGACCTACACCTTGCAACCCCAAACCCAACCTCACTTACAATTGTAATTTTCACCATATCATGTGACCACTAGACAAAAGAAATAAATTAGATGTAAGTAATAGTCAGCAAAAACATTTGTTAATGTAATTGTCGTTATTTAAAACATTTAAGTAAATTATTACTAGCAAATCAGGGTAAGGCTTCAAAGGAGGAAGATCTTGTAAAAGGAAGAGCAAGGTAAGAGAAAGACGATGGTCATTTCCTTTTTTCATTTTCTTTAAAAAAAATAGTAATATGATTTTCTATTAAAAAATTAACATCACTGGTTGAAAGCCAAGAAATCACTATTAGAAATTATTAACCATTAATTAGGCAGCTAACACTTAATTGACAGAAGAATCATTTGTAACAATACTTGAATAGTTCACAGGATGTCTTAAATTAAAAAACATCGTTGTCACTATTATACATAAAAATAATAATACTTGAATTTTGGATTTATAGTTGAGGTTATTTTATCTACTGTTGTTTACTTTTTTTTTGAAGAATATACTTTTGTTTACTTGATCAAGATGGTTTTGTATACTTTCACTCGTATAATCTAATCAACATTTGTCTCATCACAAATGAACAAAACTTACTTCCTCATCTTTTATCGTTGTGCAATACATTCGCTGCCTTAAATTTTAACAGTTTTTTTAACATATTATTATGCATCAATGATTTTTTTAAAACCCCGAATTCTAGAATCTTAAAAACGTTTGGATTCTTTATTCGTGCAACGCATGTGTAAAATTTTCATGTTTAAACTTTAAAAACCAAAATAGAAAATTCAATATCAACCCGTACTTTCACAGTGCACATGCTAAAAACGAACCAATGTTATTAATATTTTCTTTTAAAGAAAATGCAAACTCAGGTGTCAGTATGTCACTGTCCTCTGATAATTTGTATACCATATACATTGTCCGTATTGCATTGCTTGCCCGATTGAGCACCAACTACTTCAGGCGATCTTACTAAGATCATATGATCAAATAAAGATTCCTGGGCGAGATTCGTTGAACCCAGGGGAAGGAAGGAAGGATCATATTCATAGATAAGACAAAATGTGGGGTAAAGGAAAGAAAAAGATGAGTAGAAAGTGAGAAGATTTTTTAGGTTGTTTTGACAATACATATGGAAATCTTGATCACATGATTTTTTTTAATTGATTATATGATATTAAATTTTAATTATTCATGATTATATAATCTAAATTTACTCATTTCATTCTCAATTCTTGTATAAAAATATCCTCTCACTATATTTGCCTTATGTGTCGTTGTATACTTGTATGGTCTAAATTTGTCTCACGAGTGTTACAAATTTTTCTTTCTTTCTTATTTTCTTGTATATAAAAGAGAATTTTATTATTATTAATGTATATCTTCCTCTCTACTTTTCATTCCACTATTTTGCTTACTTTCTAAACGAAGTGAAGAGTAAAAATCCATAATTATTTTCAAAAGATCAAGTTATGAGTTTATTTAGATAATTTTTCTCATAAACACTAAGAAAAAAATTTAAAAAATTCTTCATAAATTAAAATTAGCTTATGAAAAAAGCTAGTTTATAAAAACGCACATATTAACTTGTTCAAAAACTTATTTTTAACTTATTTATAAGCTAACCTTAACTAATAAATAAACTTTTTTTATTTTATTTTCCTATCTTATAATCCGTTCATGCCTAATTATAAGATTCTTTCAACTAATTCACGCTTTTTAAAAAAAATAATTGTTTTAGTTAATCATATTAAATTTATTAATTATTTATGCTATCATTTCAAAATCATATTTTTCTTATCTCTATATTCATTTAATTATTTTTCATAAATGTTTAGAAAGAGAATAATTAAATAAAGATATGAAGAAAAAAATAATACATCTAGAAATTAGAAAATAATCTTATAAAAATAACAAATAAATTTATAAAAAAATATATAATTAGAAATGAAAGGGAGGGAGTAAGTGCTACTAAATAAATTTATCTAAAGGAACCTTATATATTTGTCCCTAACGAAATTTATGTCAATCAAGTTAACCTTTTATTTGTTATAAAAATTAGCCCTGTATTCATTTATTATCAGCAGTTAACCTTTTCTTTTAATCATATGGCTATGTGTGATATAAGTGATAAGTGATTGCAACGAAGAAATTTATCTTATAGAAGCAAGTTCAATTTCCCTAATTAATGTTAATTAATTACTAAAATCCCATAGATTTCTGGCCCACAGGAGACATTATAGTATTTTATAGTATTTGCATCTAGGAAAATCTATTTGCATTTTAAGTCTCTAGGTAATTAAATTCTATTGATAATCCCAGTTTAAAATATTCTATATTTTTATTTTTTTATAATATTTACTGACTTGCTAGTCATCTGTAGTGAAATATTCTTTTTTAACTTTATTTATTTTTATTCATAAAATTCACATCTAAAAATATTCTTAATGAAATCAAATCCAGTTCCATATAAATTAATGACATGTTAGTAAGTGTATATTTAGATTCTCATCTATGATGGACATGTCAATAAAAATCTGCATTAAAATCAATCAAAATAAATGAAAGCTACTTAACGCACGTCTACTCCCTCATAGTGTTAACGACAGTGCTATATGGTACGAAGATCATTTGCATGAACATGGTACGAAGTGTATGTGTCAAAAATTGATTAGCTAAATATAAAATAAAAAATAAATATCTAAACGGGAATCAAGGGCGGTTAAATTAAGAGAGATTTCCTACTAATATAATTAGTAAACAATAGCATTTTCATAGTGTTAAACCAATTAAACACGATAATATATTTGGCTATCTTCTAAAGTGTATTTTTTTTTTACCAAATCTGTAAGTATGCATGCAATATCCTGCTTCCTATACCACGTTACTCAAGCAACCACCGAGCTCTAAGAGCTATTAAATCCTGCGCATCCTTTTAAATCACATACCAAATTTTGTAGTGACCTCTTTTAGACACTACACTAGGCTATGGGTGTTACTAGTGTTTTCAAAAGGCAATATATAGGACACTATAGGACATGTAATTAGATCAGGTCTTGCGAGTCAGTCTACGATCATGGGAACTTTTAAAAAATGACAAAGAGAAAAGAAAAATAACTTTTCCTTTTAAAGATGTCTCCAAATACCTCTTTATCCCACTTGGTTAGTTGAACAACAAGGCTAGTTATGGAATCTTTTTAACGAGCCAAGGTTTTACTTGTTAGGATGGAGAGAGGTTTTAAATTCTCATGACTCATTCGGAAAGCCTTAAACCAAGAAGAGGGATCCAATATCCGAAAGCAGTTTTATTTTATCAAAAATAAAATAAAATGAGTTTCTTTTATGCAAAATTAAAAAGTAAATTAACTTATCCATAAATTAATTTTATCTTCTTTTTTAGAAGTATTTTTTAAGAAATTTATCCAATCAGGCCTCGTTGCCTCGAATACACCCAACAACACATTCTTTGTTGTTTTTAACATTGGGTCGGGTGAGACTCATTTCATTTTCTATCAGATATATATGTAAAATAAGCAAGCACAAACTAAATATATGAACTGTAAAATACGATTAATGACCACAACAAACAAGACAGCACTTTGAATTTTGATGACAGTATTCCTTAGGCCCCCTCTATCTATGAACACCTCGCGCTGTCCCAACATACACACGTTCAGTCATTCACCAGTGGCTGTGTTGGTAGGGTAACATGCACACAACGTCCCCACAAGGTTACAGAGATTCTTAGGAATTAATTAAGACATTTTAGGTTTTTTTTAATCATTTTCTATTATTTTTTCAATAATAACATGCAACACTACATGTTACGATATTGTGACACGTTTTTTTATTTTTTTTTTAAATATTTTAAAATAAGTGTCAACGAGTTGTTGAAAAATACTGATATAGCATTTAATAAATTGTTAAGATATTATAATTACTTAAAAAATAAACATTAAATGTTTTTTATTTTTAACATAATGATTTTTATTAAATACTTTATCTTTAGTTTTTATCTAGCATCTTAAAAATAATAATTAATATTATTTTAAAAAATAATAGTATAATTTGTCGTGCGTGTTTCAACTGTTCCGGGTCCACAAAATTGATGTGATAAGTGATATGACGTTTCAATATGCAAGACCTCTATGTCAGTCTTGACACATGAGTACATACACGTCACCCTTAAGAGTCGAGCTACTCGGCTGACATGTTATTAATAAATGCATCAATATTTGATTATTAATGATAATGTTACAACTTTTTTATCATGTACTTATTTATAATAGATGAATTATTTATAAATTACAATTTAACTAATTATTATTTACAGAAATGATTTACAACACTACTGTAATAATTATTACAATCAAATTTTACTTATATTAAATTTAATGTGCTTGTGTAAGTTATATTCATCTTAAGGAGGAAGTTCTTATTTTAAAAATAAGAAGAAAATATATAAATTAAAAAAGGATGTTTTTTTTTTATAAATTCATATAAGATTTTATGTTTTTCTTTAAAGATACATCATTTATATTATATGTATTAATCTGTATAGTAATAATAACAAATTCATATATAAATGATGAAAAAGATTATTTGAGAATTTAATAGAATATTTATAAAATAATTAAATCAAATAATGAAAAAATTTAAAACACATAAATACATACCAAATGTTTTACAAAAATATCTTAGATAATTGACATAATTTTAATTATAATACAATATTTATAAATTTCATTAGTTTTAGTTTCATTCCTAGAATTTTTAATGAATAATATTTGGGCAGTATTTATTTAATTTATCTTTTTATTGATAATATATTTTAATTTTATATGTCAAAGTTTAATAAATATATGCAAAATAATACAATTAATATAAATTTTAAATATTTAATATATATATATATATATATATATATATATATATTAATTTATGATCAGATGGTTTATAAAATTTTAAATATTCAACTGTGGTTAAATTATTATATTGAGTGAAAAATAATTTTAATAAAATAACAAAAAAAATCAATACCAATATTTAATTAAACTATATATTTAAAAATATTAAATTCACTCAACTATCAATGTTTCAGAGAAATTATTTATAAGATATTATTGAGAAGTATAAATAAGTAAATAAAATTATAAAATACATTGTTTAAATTGGAATGCAAGTGAGTATTATATTGTAAAAATTAATTAAGTGACAATATTTGAATTTTAATTTCAAGTATTCAAATATGATTTTAAATATCATTAATAAATAAATAGTTGAAAAGAGAAAAATAGATATTTTGATAAACAAATTACAATTTAATATATATTTTTATTTTTTTTCTATTTGGTGTATAAGTTTAAAATAAATAGTTGAATATAAAAAATGTTTATATTTTTTAGTATAAAATATATTGTTATTTCCTTAACGTACGTACACATAAGATAGAAAATCAGTACTATATTTTATTTATGAGTGAAGTAAAAATTACTTGAGTTTTAACAAGAAGTTAAAGATCGTGTTTTAAATTTTTATGTTGAATTTGAAAGTATTCAACAATTATAATTTTTTTTATTCACTGTCTTGATTATTAACTCTTTTATATATCTTAGGCCTTTCGATTTTTTATAAAAATATTTTCTCATTATATAATTAATATATTTTATTTTTTTAATTATTTTAAATTTAATTTTTCCGTGAGGTTGGGCGGGTATATGCTACCTAGTTCTTCAGAAATAATATTATTAGGCAAATGCTAGTTAGTGTGTTTAAGCATTGGTTAAAGAATTAAAATTTTAAAATCAAATAAAATTTATTAAAATACGGCTTATATTATGTTTTTTTAGTTCTTTTATTATTTTTATATGAGAGAAATGGTTATATCCCAAAAACAGTTACATGGTCATCCTATTACAATTTATCATATATATAATAAATTTGTTGAATTTTAAAATAATTATTTTAAAATAATTAAAATAGTTATTTATGATTAAATGATAAGACTATGCGTAAATATTCAACTTTTTTTTATATTAAATACTTTTTTCTTTAAATTCTTCAATTATTGTTCTGCTTGTTAGGAAGAGTGATATTATTATTATCCAAAACAAAAGCCGTGTGGGCACGTATTGCAATCATGACAAAATGACTAAATACGAGACCCTACTGGCTACTAATAGCACTACCCCATCACTCATGCACACAAACGAGAAAAAAAATGAAAGGAATCCATTAAGGAGAGTCATACATAAAATCAGAAGTGAATTTACTGGGTTGTGGACTTTGAGTGGAACACGGACACCTGAAGCAGATAGGTATTCAGTGCCAAAATTTATAAAGGAAATGTATTGTTTTAACTTTTAACTTAAAAATACTACTATTGTATGACTAGTCTAAAAAGAATATATGAAAGAAGGGTGAGAGCAGTTAGTAGAAAAGCAAACCTTGTGCATGTATATATATATATATATATCTTATGCAGTATCCGTGAGGATTGTTGTAACTGCTGCCTTTGCTTTTAATGCCTGCAACATATGTGTGTGCTCCAACTACGCCAACTTCAACTATGAACTGAACCTCACCTTTCCCTGCTTGCAATCAACACACACACATAATATTATATACTGTAAATGAGAATTATACTATAACAAACAGGCTTTCAATTAAGGGCTAGCCATAGGCCACCAAAACGTTTGACCCTATAGTAGCCACATGCACAAGCAGTGCTTTTAATTATTTTCAGCTGTCATAGACTGCTAGTGTAGTGTGGATGACATTACATTTAAAGTAAGCTAAGCTAAAACTGGTTTATCACGTTAAAAGCTAGTTTCCAAACACTAGCTTCTTTGAAGACACGTACAGGACAATACATTGGTATGGGAATTGGGATATTGGTGAAGCAATAAAGCTACACATGCTACCTCTCTCTATAGCTCTGAGTCTGATAGTCTGAAGTCTGAACCAATGTTGAAAACTTCATTCATACAAAGGTAACCGCTAAATAGACTCTAGAGTACTTTTGTTTTCTTATTTGGATTCAGTGAAACTAAAGTAAAACTAAATGCACAAGCAGCAGGATTCCCATTATATAACTTGTAACAGAACAGAAAGAACCTCAAAAGGCAATGTTTCTAAGTAACTGATGGGAAAGCAAAAAAGCATCAAAATAGACTACTTCACCATGCATGAACATAATAATAAATTAACTTTTAGAATGCTTTTAAGGGAAAGCAAAGAAAGGTGTGTTTGGAACATATATAGCTAGGGTGCAAGGAAAAGGAAGCAAATTAACATAGATTTTAGGGACCGGACCAGGTGCTAATAGAGAACTCTTGCCTTTCTGCGATTGATAAAGCGTGTATGAAAGAACAATAGTCTAAGAAAAGAGTCCTCACTCACTGCCTTTAAGAAAGGAGCATCAGAAGAGAAACCATTAGTATTAAAAGGGGGAACACTATGATAGTAATAGTATTAAAAAAGAATAATTGCAGAAAGGAGGATTTTTATGACAGGAGAGTAAGAATAAATATTTTTATTATCCATATAATAATAATGGTAAGGTTTGAGAATCCAAAAATACACACAACACAAGAGAAATTAAGAAAGGAAGGGTTGGCAGTGCTAAGTGGTGCCTACTAAGCTGCAAAGGTTAATTTTAGTGCACTTGTAGCTCTAGCCAGCAATGGGTCACTCTGCTTTTATTATTGGGTGTAAACAAACAAGAGAGGTTATATATAATGAGAAACAATGACAGGAGGAAAGAAAAGAAAAGAAAGGTTGAGTTGGGTTGGGTTGTGTCAGCTTCTTTGACGGAAATAGAGATTCCGAGGACTAAGTGTCAGTAAAAGTGAGAAGAGAGGGTGAAACAAATGTACATGTAACATGTGCATTGCTGGGTCGAACTTTTATAAAGGAAAGGAACCAGCTAGCCTGGGCACTGCCTACGAGGGCCTCACCCCACCCTCCTTTCCTTTGGACCCAAATCATTTGTTCCTTTCTTTTTTTAATTTTAATCTCCCAATAAAAAAATAATAAATTTATGAATAATGGTTCAGGGAAATTCACCATTATTGATTATGTTTGATTTAGAAAAGAAGATATATATAATGACATAAATACCTTAAACAAGTAATGAAATATTTAAATAAGGATATATTATTTTTTTGTGTGTGTAAAATTATAGATACTTTTCCTTCTTTTTCATCCACTTTGGGAGAAGATAAAAATCTCATGGGATCCACTTACAACTTACAAGAATTCTTACTTCTTTTGTCTCTTTCAACCAAACAAAGGAAGGATTAAAATTTTGAGGATTTTCCTTCCTTCCTTCCTTAATCCATCTACTTTTTTTTTTTTACCAACCAAAGCTTCAAAGAAAAAATTAAAAAAAAAATATGATAAATAATATGACCTGATATAAAACTATAGATAAGAAAAGAACATCAGCCAGATGTATTGTGCGAGTGTCTATACATTGTTACTTTAAAATTATACTCCATTTTAGGATACATGGAGTGTGAGGAAAATAGACAAGAAAGGGAGGAGAAAAGTTATAAATATGACTAAAAAAGAAAGATAAAGATGTCAAAAAGAAAATGGAAATGGAAAAAAAAATTGAATGTATGCTGTTTTTTTTTGTTACATTGTAAAGATAAAGAGCAAAAATAAAAAAAAAAAACAAGAAAACTAAATAATATGCATGATGTCTTGCCATTTGTTCAAATGTTGCCAATGTAAAGATGACATTTTTTATATTTAATTTAACAACATTTTTAAAATGCTATTAAAAACTAATTATGTTGTAGTGATTGTTACGAAAGATGAAGATGTAAAAATAAAATTAATAAAAGCATGCACACTTATTTGTGAATGTTATGTTATAATTATTTTGTATTTTCTTTCCCTGTAATATGACTATAAAATTAACGAAAGAGGATCCTATGCATGAGGGGAGAAACCAAACTTTTCTACCAATTATCGACTCTTTTCTTTCTCGTTATTTGCTACTTACCTCTTAAATTAATGGATGTTACGTAAGATATGCATGAAGTAATGTGAAGGATTTGTATTTTATTGGGTCAGACAAGCTGGATGATTAGACGAGACTCAAGTTAAATGTCCCCGGCTAGAGAATTGAATTTCCCAATAATATATAATACTATAGTTGCATTAATAGAAAATATGTATGGATATTTGTTAAGGGTAAACGAATCACATTTGAAATGAGGAAGTTATAATTAGTATTAACTTTTAAACATTATATCTAAAAATGTGAAATCAAGCTCATTATATTACATTATAGACTAAATTTTTGGCAACTTCGACTCAACCAAAACTAAGTTATAAGGATTGACCTCAACAACAACAACAACAAAAAAACTATAGTCTTAAGGACACAACACATGTTAAATCGTTACATATTATACTTAGAAACTAGAAACAATTTTGTGCAAATGCTTAGAAAAAATTATATAAAATAGAATGATCATAATTCATCACAAAATTATAAGATTGTTGGGGAAACTTTTCTGAAATGAGCCAACATTCTTATAATTTTAATGTACAGCACCTAAAACATGATTCTTAAATAAATCAGCAAGGGACAAAAAAAGTTCCAGCCATTTGTTTTTGTTCATCAAAGAAGTACTTCTACCATTTAAATCCCATAATGGCATGCTAAAGAGATAAACTTTAAAAATTTTCAGAAAAGTTATGAAAATAAATTATTTAAATTAAGATATATCATTTATTGATATATTCTATTAAGATTCAAAAAATAAAAAATTAATTTCAATTTAAGATTTATCAAAATTATCATAAATCAAAATTTTACTTTATCTAAAATAGAAATTAAGATATATTTCATTGAATGTAATATATCAAGATTTAAAAATTCCAATTAAAATTAATTTTACATAATAGTATTTAAAAGAAATAAAAATAAGAATATAAATTAAATTTTAATATAGGAAAAGTTATTAATTTAATAAAAAGGGAAATAAATTATTAAAATATTTTTATTTACAAATGAGGATTTAAATTTATAAAAACAATTAATTAATATATAATGAAAAATGACAGAAATTATTCGGGAATAAAGAAGGTACTTTTGAAGTCAAAGGGAGAAATGATTGTGTTTCTTTTAAAAGGTTGTGGAATGTTGCACGCAGCTTGACCCACCAAAACGTGCGAATGATTGACAAAACGTTGCAAACAAAAGGAGCATGCATGTCCATAAATGCCAGAATGATTATGGGGTTCGGGGGTATCCATCAATCTCACCATAACAGTGATTTAGATGCTCTTTCGTTCAAAGCACCACTGGAGTGATTAGCTAGCTATCAAACACTTCGCGTTAATTGTGAGAGATTACCCTGATCGAATTCTAGTAATATATTTGTCTCTTAATTAAAAAGGACCATTACTTTTAGGTTAAAGACCATTTAAATTTACGTTAGGAACTACTTTTCATACAAATCGTCAGAATTGTTATTTTAACCTTTAATCATTTTTCTTTTCCCGACATTCTTTTCGCCTTATTACACATCCAAGATATATAATGGGGTACCTCCATATTACCTTATGAATGGTGATCATGATTGATATTAGAATAAGATACATATATCTCTATTTATAATTATATTTTGTTGACCTCCTACACCTTAAATAGCTAATCAATCGAACATAAGTAATGATAAATTTAGCCTGTTAATTTTCTTATAATCCACTAATTAAAAACCTGTATTAAACTGATCAAAGAAACCAACACCTACACAATTATATTATATAGAGAATAAAGTAAATCAAAACAATCTAGCTCAATCTTGTAACACCACAACTGACAAAGAAACAGCTGTAAGGAATATTTAGAAACAGAGAATATAACACATCCATACTTCAAAAAAACCAGATTTCAACCCTAAACAGAACTAGCCATATACTTGGTAAAAGTGCATTCCTAAAAAAATCACAATAAAACAAGATATTTTGAAACATCAAAACCATTTTATTTTTGTTTTCTCAACGAAAGGGGTATAGAAGATTTGTGGACGATAGGCAGATCATAACACTAAATTGTGCTACTGCCAATGTGAGTATGAACTAGCAGAATCTACTCGTCTAGATTCATAACTAGAACAACGATTCATCCCTTAACCATCACATGGCTCCATGCTTCATAAACATCAATTCTTAGCACCAAGAATATTCAACTTTAAACCTCCACAATAGAATTGTTACCATATATACTCAAAACAACAAATAAACATGTCTTTTATTTATTAGCTAAATCGCTAATTTACCAAACATGTACTTCAAATTTAATTAGTTAACTAATCTACTATTAGCTATAACCTATTCCACTTTCAACTAGTTAATCTAATATCATTGTTAAGCTATCTACTACAAGCTAACTTATCCACTATCCGTTAGTTATTACCAAACAGATCAGTTAAAAAATCTAAATATTTTAATAATGTACCAGTCTATCATTAAATGATAATATGAGAATTATCTGTGCATCAAAGTTATTGTATATTGAATTGCTTGGTTTTTAATTAGGAAACAGTTTTTTTTCTGGATAAAAATCAATGGAATTGTAATTATAAATACAAAATGAGAAATTACTTACACAAAGAACTTATATTTATACCTTAAAAATGTGATAATGATTAAATGATGTCACTGCTATTGTCTAGCTAGCTAGACTAGATAGATTGGCTATATATTGAGAAAAAGAGTTGAGAGGAATAGGAGAGGAACATGATAAGTTGTGATGTTAATTTTGTGGTGTTTAATTTATGGCGGCCTCTGTGCACGCTACCTTTGCAAAATTGTAATGTTAATTGAAATTAATTTTAGTTCATCCTATACTAATAGCCACCAACCACAAGTTTTAAAACCAGAGCCCTACTACCAGCATCATGTCATTACACTCGGAAGAGGGGGAGGAAAGGTGTACTTATTTATATAAGGGACAAATGCTAAAGGCATTGATCTTTTAAACTTTTTGTCCTGATTAATTTATTGGTAAAGTTTGTGTAATGATTTACACCAAGCAAACGAACAAGGCAATATGCATATATGTGAAATCGCTCTCGATATCAGGTAGGTGGTTATCCATATCATAGTTGCAATCATTCTGGTACATGTAGTGCTTTGAATTACATATGAAGTTAAAGAAAACCTTGCTTTGCATTGATTACCTCAACTTGTTGGCCTTTCTTTATGCTCATCATTTCTCACTTTAACAAAAAAGATAGAATGCAACAAAAGAAAGAGTACTTGTGGGACAGGGCAAATTGTTGATCTAGTACAATCTACAATTTTATATTTAGGGGTCTATGAGTTGAGCGATTTATATTGGGTATCAAATGTTCTCTCAACTTACCACAGAGCCAACATTTTAGAAGCAAAAATGTTATATGAACATCTAGATGCTATTTAATTTAACATTTAATGTATGATTTATGATGTGATAAAAAAATATCTAAAAATAAGAAATGTTGAAAAAATATTTAAATTAATGAAGTGTTTGTGTATTTTGACCTTTTAGAACTTATATTTCATATAGGCTACAATCACCCTCAACTAACAGCTAAAATTGACCGTTGAGTTGGATAAAACAGAGCTACGGACTATGAACACAAAGGATACTAATGAACGAGCCAAATTAAAGGGAATGCATAAATAGTATAATTAACGTATATGGCAAAAATGGATCCATATATATATTTCGCACATAAATTTCAATTGGCTGTAATTGGACCATTTGTTGGAGTCGCACTGGAATTTTTTTTCACCCACGTAGATGCTAATAAAATCAATTTTAATGACAGTTTTGTTGTTGTTTATTTCATTATATCTATTCTATACTATTAATAAAGAAAATATTCCTTTTTTGGTATACACAAATTTTAGATGATTTTATCCTTTATCAGTTTTTTAACTTTTATTACTCTTCCTCTTCTAATAACTACTCACTACTGTTATATTGTTAGTTAATTTTTCCTAATTTTAATTTTTTTTATTTGAAATATGTAAAGAAACACGAAATATCTCTCTCGCCTGATAAAAATAACGTGCGTTTATAACATTCGTTACTCATAGAAGCAACTTAAAAAATAAGTTGCTTATACTTTTATGAGTAATGTTATACTTATAAATTTTCCTATTATTTTATAAAGAAAATATTAAATATCTTAAAATATAAAAAAAATTTAGCATACAAAAGAAATTAATAAAAGAATGCTATATAACATTATTCATTTTTTATTTTAGACAAGAATATATGGAACTGTGTGTGAACATTCCCTTCCACTACCAGAAACATAGCCCACGATATTTCTGCACATAAAAAAATAGTTCCGTTTAATAACCATTTATTCTTTTCAACAAACGGGCTATAGGCCCAGTCTACAGAGCATTCTTAGGGTTAAAAATTCTTGCAAGCAACAGTGGAATTGAGGTGTAGGAAGGCAATCATAAGAGGGTCTATTGTAAACTTTTCTAGATGCACTCTCAAAAAAAAGAAAGTAAAAATAAAAAAATAAAATCAGATTCTATATAAATTAAAATAAATTTTTTATTAACTAATTTATAAATATCATTTCATCTTTTAGAAAAGTTATATTAATAAGTTTCTAAAAATTAGTAATGAAAAGTTTATTTTTATTTATGAAAAAATTTATCTTATTTTTTTATTCTTTATTTTCTTATTTTAAAAATATTTTTAGAGAAACTTATCCTAATAAACCTATTTAACTCTCATTCTTGTACCAAAAAAATACACATTCCTCAAATGATACCAATGGTCTTCAGTTAAGAATTAAGATCTTCATCTATCAGAACGATAAATTGCGCCATAAGTTCAGCATGGTAGTGTAACACTTTAAGTTTGCTCCTATTGTGTAAGTTGTTAATATAAACATGCTTTGTTTTTGTTATTGGTATCACGAAAGTAAAAGACAGAAGAAAAAAAAAAAAACACAGACATGTTTTTCTTGCTTAGAGATAAACATGCTTTAAGTGTATGTTGATCAATTTTTTTATTTTATAAACAATTATTTTTTTAAAAAGACGACTCTTTCAAAAATTAGTCAAAATAACAATTATTTTTCTAAATAAAGTAATTAATCTCACATTTAAAAAGAAAACTATTTACACTTAATTATTTATTTTTAATTCTAGCTAATTACAACTTTCAAAATATATTTAATCGATTATCAAAAAATTATTTAATCACATAAGGCAAGCCATAACTAATCGGATTATCAGGTCTGTGATCATATTTATTTTAATTAATGATAATTTTAAAATTAAATTTAAATACTTTTTAAAATCTTATAATTTAACTTTTTTTTCTTTTTATCTTTACAAATTATATTTATTTCATTTTTTATCCTTTACAATTTTTTCACCAGATATCTTATCTGCCTTAAAAATAAAAAAATAAAACAAATATAATTTTTAAGTAATAAAACTAAAAAAGCACTTTTATAAAAAAAATAAAAAATATTAAATTACAAAGACTAAAATTAATATAAATGTGAATGAAAAAGTATCTGCATATAACATTTTATATATATATATATATATATATATATAATATTTTACATTACTTATATATATTATCTTATATGATCACTACATAATACATCCATTCCACATTTAACTTTTTAATGTAATTATATATTTATGAAATCAATTTTTTTAACTTGATTATTTTTACCATGAAATTAAAATATTATTAATTTTTTTAATGATTAATTTTTACCAAAAATTTGACTATTCACTTTTAAGAAAATATTTCTTTTTAATTATATTTTTTCCACTCATAAAATTTAAATCCAAAAATTTATTTAAAAAAATCAAATTCAGGCGGAGTTGATGATGTTAAGCTAACATAGTCCGTGATTTACACTCTCATTATTTAATTTTAGAAACATAAATACTGTATGGGAAGTCTTTATTTACAAAAGTATGGTTTCTTAGGACATTTAAAGGCATTAGTTAATTAATTAATTAGATATTTGAAATAGAATTTTAGTGAAGTAGAAAGTTGGGGGTTGACTGGGTAAGGAAACGATTAGGGGATAGTGGCAAGCGAGGAAGGAAGTGAAGCTTCAAGGTTGACGCAAAGAATTGAAGTGATAGTATTGTATTTGCATGCAAAGAAAGTGGTAAGGTACGGTAAGATCGATAGCAGAAAAGGAAAAAATGACGATGGACGATGATAGCTCCATATATGTAGGGGGTCTTCCCTACGACGCCACCGAAGAAACCATTCGCACCGTCTTCAATTTGTATGGTGCTATCCTTGATGTTAAGGTTCACTTTTCTAACTCTATCTCTTTTAGGGTTTTAACCAACTTAGTGTTTCGCCACTTTATTTATCTAATTCCTTTCACAAATAATCAATTCAACTCATTGGGTTTCCATTTTAATTGCCATGTTTTTTTTCCAGATAATCAACGACCCACGCACCAGGGGCAAGTGCTATTGTTTTGTTACTTTCACAAATCCTAGGTCTGCAATTGATGCCATCAACGACATGAATGGCAGAGTATGTAATTTAATTATTTATCTTCTTTTACATGTTTTAGGGTCGTTAATATTTGGTTATGAATTGTCATTGTTGTGCTTAGCTTATGAGTTTTACGTATTTGGCACTGTGTTGTTCTGAATCAGACCATTGACGGCCGTGTGGTTAAAGTTAATGGGGTGAGGGCTCGTGGGGGCAGGTCAAATTTTGGCAGAGAACGTTATTATTATCATAATGATGAGAGGAATGGAGATTGGGATCGCAGTAGGGATCGAGACCGAGATTATGATCATGATAGTAATGATAGGGATGGATATAGGAATCGGAGCAGTGATTGGGGTCGAGACCGTGACAGGTCTCGAGATCATGATCAGGACAGAGATAGAAGGTTTGAGCATATGCATGATTATGATCAAGCTAGAGAAGCTATGCTAGATAATGACTGGAACCGAGAGGATGATAGAGTTGAAAATGAACAACATAGCAGGGGACATGGTGGAGATGTGGATAGAGATCACAACATAGATTTGAATGTAGACAGGAAAATGGATAGGACCAGTGATCCTGATAGAAGTTTTGATGAGGATAGAAAAGATAAGTCAAGGAGAAACAATGAGTAAGTTCTCCATCCATTTTCATTGACATATTTTGATTTCCAACTATTCTTCTTTAGTGGACTTATGGTGCATGCATCTTCTGCTGGACTTATTAGTGTTCTTCCTGCAGCTTGAATGTTACAAATCAACATATCATGGATCTTTCATCAGATTCAGCTGGTACTCACAATGAGCAGGTAATGTGAATGTGTGTGTGGATTTCCGAATTTTCTTGTTCAGATAGCATGACAGCATAAAATAAATTGAATTTGATTGTGTTGCACTTTTTTTTGTTTTAATTCTTTGTGTGCACTTCAGTTAGAAGCTCAATTAGAGAGGTCAACTCAACAGCTTGATCAACTAAAAAAGGAGGTTTGTAATCTCTTTAGAGCTAACATGATTCACAAGAATGAATGATGAAGTTTTTCAAATGATCAAATCTACACTAGTATGCAGCTTTATGGTACTCTGACAAATGTTTTGTTCTGAACAATTGCATTTTCTGGAGGTGCATACTAATGCATGCAAAGACTTCCCAGAATTCCAATGTTTACTAGTTACTACATGCTGAGTAGGGATATCACTTTAAAAATCTTTCAATTCTAACTAACGAGTCCTCTAGCCCTTTATATGTTATTTTTACCTCTGCTATGTGTTGATGATGCTGGAAAGTGGAATTTCTTGACTTGTCAGGTTTCTCAGATGGAAGAGGGTTTGGAAGAGAAAAGACTCCATGTTAAGGAATTACAAAAGCAATCTAAGGTACCTTCTCTCTTATTTTCCATGCATCACATTTGGAACTTGTTTACTATACTTTATTGCTTGTCCTTACTCTGAAGTCTGAACAAAAAATATGTATTATGTTCTGACCTGGAAGATATTTACTGCAGAAACTGGAGGATGCAGTGATCAATGCAAAGAAAAACTCTTCATACCGTCAGATGCAGTTGATGAAGGTCAGTCATACATTAGATACTTGCAGTCTCTATACTAATATCAAATTCATGAATGATACTGCTAACATTGGATTTGGGAAATTGATGTTCAGCTGCATAAAGGTTTTCTGCAAGTGAAAGACTGCACAGAAAGACTAAAAACTAGTGAAAAAGAACTTCAGGTTTGTTTATTAACACCGCATAATTCTGATTCATATACGAATTTGCAAAGTATGTCCTGTGTTTTTTTAATAAATGAATACATTATACATTGTGATCTTGGATACTATTTTTTTCAAGTTCATATGATTTTGTGCATTCTGTTTGTGTAATTAATTTTATTTAGACATATGTGGCAAATGCGCTCCCTTTATAAAATGTTTGTTAAAATTGTTGTGCTTGCTTGAATATTTTCTGTCAATGACTCAACATTATATAGTGCAATTGTATAAAAGATATATCTTAATATTTTTTTTTTCTGTTGTTTCATTTTGTTTTTGCTCCCTTTATTTTTTTATAATTTTTATTTTCTCCATTGTGATATCTTTAAAATTAAATATGGTATTTCTCTTTTTGGGTCTATTTCTTTTTTCTTTTTAAATTGTTACATTGAGGGATAAAGACATGCAGTTTATTTTTGAATAAGGAGTTTTAGTAAAGAAAGTTATAGAATTATAAATGTAGAGGATAAGATATCCTACGAAAGGTGGGGGGAGGAACAAGAAACACGTCGCTATTAATTAAGATTCATAACTGGACCCAAAGTGAAGGAATATGCTTTTAGTCTCTGGATATAGCTAAATTTGATTTTAGACCTCCATTTTTTTTGTTAGTTTTGATTGTCATCAATTTTAAAATTTTGAAACCAGTCCCTTTCACTACTCGGTGATGATATGATATGACATGCATCTATACATGCCACCTCATAATGGTTGTTTACATGACATGATACATCATCACTAAATAATAACAGAGATCTTTTTTTTTTTTTAAATGAAATAAAGTTTGAGGACTAAAACCAACAATTTTTTTAGGACTAAAATAAAGCTTAACCGTAGTTACAAGGATTTAAAATATATTTAAGCCCAAAAAAAAACTATTTTATGCCATAAATTACAGTGGTAAAAAAATGGAGAAATTAAAATACATGTGTGAAGTTATAAAGAAAAATGCAGTAGCAACTTTCAGGAAATGAATTCCTTATTATCAAGAAAATGGCTGAAATAGGTCTCTGTTGAGAATTGAAAGATCTCTGATGTTTGCTCATCATTATTGATTTGAAATTATGAATATGGTCTGATGTGGTGTTGCCTTAAATTTAGCGAGTTCAGTTGTTCCTATAACTCCAGTTGCTTTCTTGCCTTTCTTCTCAATCCCCCCATGTCCCAAATGGTTGTGATGAAATTGTGCAGGTAGCATGACTAAGTATTTTCTTTTGCGATTTGCAGGCTCTAATTGATACAGCAATGTCAGAGATTGATTGTGATGGATTCAAGGATGGACAACTAACAAATGGAAGTCTTGATGGTAGATTGTAATATATCTTTCGGAGGTTCAGATTGTGTCATTGATGCTTAAAATGGGTTTAGCACAGAATACCCTAATGTTATATGGAGAAGAAAAAAAGGCTGGATAAATTATTCTCTTTTATTTTTCCTTTTCGATTCCACTCCAGTCTTTACTAAATAGCATTAATAGAGTTTTGTTTATACTTTTAAGTTGTTGGTAAACTTGGTCATTGTAACTTCATCTGTTATAAATTTTCACTAGAGAAAACAAGCTGACTTCTTGAACTCCACTCGATTGAATTGCATGACCTGATGTTTCTTGTCCAGAAAGCTTGGCTTTTGGCATGAAAAACTGCTAGTTGGTATAGCACTTGCTACTTGCCAAATGTTTATTGCCATCTGTGCATGTGCTTCACTGCTTGGTCAGAGGGAATTTGGGGGCTCTAATTGGTTCTGATGCATGGCACAGTTTATAGAGTGAAGAATGTTTTTGGTATAATGGCAAATGGCAATACTAAAGTTTGAACTTCTAACATCCTGTAAACTACCTTCTCACCAATATGGATTTTTATTTTAAGAAGTAACTGAAGAACCCTTTGTATGAAAAAATTTGCGTGATTTGGGTTAATTATAGACCGGTCCTGTCTAATTTGGTGGTTTATGGGACAAAAGTATTCCACAACTTGTTGCTTAAAATTTGAATTTCAATACATTACAATGTACAAAATAGATTTAGTGGGTAACATGGACATGGTATGATGAAGTTTGTTTAAATTTATTTGTTGAAATAAGTATTTATGTAATAAAATAATTAGTTTTTTTATTTTTTTAAGTATATTTGTTTAAATTGTTTTTGCTTTAAAAAATAGTTTTCTACTTATTCTAAGAAATAAATATTATTTGTTTCTTTAAAAAACACTCATAAAAAGTATTTATTTTAAAGTTACTTTTTTAAGTTTAAATAAACTCATCCTATACATTATCTAAGAATGATTACTAGTGGGGAAGTCGACACTCTTAAGCAATCTTTATGTTGATTCTATTTGAACATAGACATAAAATATATCAATGGCGTTGCAATAGTTCTCCGAACATTAACGGGGTAATCAATCCAATATATACCGTGTAGGTCGAGGACAACTGAGGTACTCAATGGAATTGGATTTGCTGCATTCACGCAGTCACAAATCTAGACTGTTAAATGAAGGTTAGATGATTCATATTTTTTCTGTTTATTTTAAGTCTAACCTATGAGTTAAAATATGATTGATATGATGTCCATCAAACGGCCATCATTAACTTATTATATGAATGCGTAAAAATTTCGACCGCAGAAAATCCGGATCCACAACCAACAGACTAAGCTGATGTAAATAAAATAAAATAAAAAAGTTCTGATTTAAATTTTCTAAACCTGATGAACCTATTAAGACATTAATTAAAACTTGTGTGCTTGAAAAAGACCCCTACTAGTTGGAAAGATAATAGCCCTCCACTGTAGTGCTTGTATAAGATTTTGCTTTCTACATACATATTTCTAATAAATTATATGTGAATAGTGTGCAGATGAAAATACCTTTCGCGTTGAAGGTTACGGATTCTGTAACCTTTATATGGATTCGCTAATTTATGAGTTTTTTTTTACGGATTGAGTGTTATTTTTTTTTTTTTACGGATTGCCTAATATGTATGTATTTTTTTTTCGGATTTAAGTGTATTTTTTTATGGATTCGGCAATCAATAGTATTTTTTTTTCATAAGTTAAAATATATTTTATGAAATAATTTAAAATAATAACGCATACAGGTCACAAACCTACAATATTCATATTATTAACACGATGTTTCAACCAACTAAGTTAATAGGTCAATTATGTTAACAAATAATTAATATTTATACATATAACATCAACTTTTTTAATATATATTTAATACACATATAATTTTACATAAAAAAAAAAAAACTTATCAGAAAGAGTGGTCCTTCAACACAGGTTTTAATTGTGGTCATGGCCGTGATTTCATCTCATTCTTTGATATTGCAGAAAATTATTAACAAATGTGACTGGTGTAGCTGCAATTATTGTTCCAAACACCTTAATAACCTTGAAGTTGCAGTCAAAACTATGACCGTTTTTTAAAATCTTTTATCAACACTATCATGTGCAGTTCTGATAAGCCTCTATTGTCGAAAATAGACCATCCACCTCTTAGTTTGTTGTTGTACCTGAGACTATATCCATGCAATGCAAGGCACTTAGGGTTTTAACATTTCAGGGAGAATTCGGACTTCTCAGCAAGTTTAACTAATTTGGGAATTGAACCATACTTTTCATAAAGTTTTAAATAGCAGGTTAATTAGTGGTAAAAAAATCTCAAAATCATCATATCAACCACTATTATGAGTTGTGCACTGGTGCACATGAATATTATTCCTTGTACACCGCGAGAATATCAAATGTAAAGGATTAATTGCCTTACAAAAAACTGTAAGTGAGTCATTAGATCAAACTGAGTATGAAAATTAATCCCCAAACAAAAGGTGTCCAGAAGTTAAATATCAATGACTAACGAAGTGAGACATTAAAATATCATTTGTCTGGAGGCAGAGTAGATAATTTTAATGAAAGTAAAAGACAAAATTTGAGTGTGATTTTTTGGAAACTTATATAACTGTGTTTTTTTAATGAAAATAAAGTTTTATATCGATAACTCATATAATAAAACTATAAAAGTTAGTTAATATTCATTATAAAAATGAATTTCTAATTTTAATTAGATAACAATATTCTAAACACGTACTTGATAAAATGCGCCTAAATTTTTCTTTCTCTTTCCCTTTTATTTTGGTTCCTGAAATTCCTTCCACTCCCAAATAGTCCACATAAACATAACACAGGAAACTCCTTTATAGACTTTGGTCACGGGCAATGTTATTATTTGTTAAGGACAAATTTGTAACCCAGAAAATGGCAAGAGTCTCAGAATCCAATTCTTCGCTCCATAGTACTAGTATACCAATACATATAACAGCATCAATACTTTGCATACAGTAATGCGAAAAATACAAAACAAATGTCCACTTTTATGCCTCTTTACCACAGAAATATATGCAAAAAGTACAACCAAGGATATTTTGTTCTACTTAGTTTGTTTTTTCCCCCAATAATAATGAATAGTAGTTGAACATGCATGGGTTGGTAACTTAGTATGTGATGATGGGACGCAAGCAAAACCCTAATTCTAAAACCCTAGAACTTGAGAGTGATCTCACTCCCATTGCTCTCTTCACCAATCCCTTTCCTCTCCCCTTCGTTCTCCCCACTCTCCCCCTTCCAGCTGCTACTCTCCGACTTCCCATCCTCAATACTCTCCGACCGCTCCTCGCCGCCGGGAACGTCAAATTCCGTCGAGCCGTGGCCGTTGGGCGCCGCCTTGTACATGTGCAGGTGGTGCAACGCGTTGTGGTGCTGCGGAGGCGGCGGAAGCAGCGGCTGGGGCGGCGCCGCGGTGTAGAAGTCTTGTGGCATGGGAGTGGCGGCGCAGTAGTGTGGCGGCGGCGCGTGAGAGGTTGGGTGGGCGCTGTAGAGTGTTGGGGTGGCTGTGTGTGCCGCCGTGGCATATTCCGGTGGGACCCAGATTCCGCCGAGGACCACCAGCTGTGGTGCTGCTGCACCCGCTTGAGGACTTGGACTGGGTCTTCTTGTGTGAAGCCTATATTTCTGTTTAACAAAATAAATATTAAATGGAATTAGAAATTATTAACGGGTAAAAAGAAAACGAAAAACAGAAACAATAACAAAACAACAAAAAGTTGGTTTGTAAAATGCAGAATGGTACGTCAGGGTGGCAATGATAATGAAATAGTACAACAACAACAAAGATGCATGTGTCTGTCTGTTTGAACAGAGAAAAAACATTTACCTGCAAATGGCTTTTTACTTCATCATTGGTCAAACCGTCAACCTTCATCAACTCCCTTATCTGCTTTGGGGTTGCCACTGTGTCAAAAATCAATTCAGTATGAGATTCTGAATCCAAAGGACCCTTCTAGATTACTGCATGTTTGATTGTTTATTTCTGGCTTATTTTTATGAAAAATGATTTTTGGAGATACAAAATTTGTATAGAAAAAAATATTGATATAATATTACAATAAAAAAGACATAAAATAAAATGATAAATGTTGATGAAAATACTAGCTTAAAAGAAAATAAAGCTAGCCACCTTAAAATATGAATATTTCTTAAAATTAAGTACATGTTTCAAATTTGCAAACTTGAGTTTATTTTATAAATTGAGCTTACAAAATGAACTTCTATTACCTTTCAAATTAAGTTTAAAAAACATTAAGATAAAACTCAGTTTAAAATCAACCTAACTAAAAATCAAACAAGAACTTTTTCAGGTTTACTTTTTGAAACACAACAGAACAGACTTTCGGTGTTCCAACTGAAAGCAAAACATGTCCTAATTAATTAGTTACCAAACAAGCACCTGATCATATATTTCGTCTAAACCTTTCACTTAACTATGTACCTTGTGATCCACCAAGCATTTGAAGAGCATTAACAAATCTTCGGTGCAGGTCTGGTGACCAACACCTTCTAGCTTTCCTATGAGTTTGTGCACTAGTAGTGGTTGCGGTTGTTTGTGCATGAGACGATCCAACTGGGCTACCACCTTTTCCTTGATCAACCGCAGCTCCATCACTTCCTGAATTCTCCTTTTTACTCTGACACGAAACTCCCTTATATTCTACCTCTGCACGTTTCTTATCCTCCATTTCTTTCTCCGCAGAGGCAAGAGCAAGTTCAGGGAGAGGCCGCAATGTAGAGCCCTGGCAAGAGTTTCTCTCTTTGGAGAATGGAAGGAAGGCTCCTCCACCGTTCCTTTGTTTGTTTTCAAGCGCCAACTTTGGGCTTATGCTGAAGCCTATATCAGATTCTTTAAGGGCTGTGATTGGTGGTTGTTGTTTGGTTCCTTCGCTTGATGCTTGGCTCCATAGTTGTGCTGATGTCATCCAATTTGCCTTGTCAGACATGTTTGTTGCCTTCTCTGAGCTCTCTAAGGCTAAGTGCTTCATGGGTATGAATTCTTCCAGAACCGGCTTTGTTCCATGGTTTACCTTAAAGGCCTGAAGTTGCTGCCTTGAAGCTTCCATGGCTGTTCCAACCAAAAACATTTGTGTGGCTAATTAAGGAAATTGCTTGGTGTGCATAAAAGAATACAATTGAAATAAAAATATGCATATGATTGCCTGTTATTTCTGCCCTTAATGATTAATATCACTACCTAAATAACATTCAAATAAATCAATTAAAGTAGGCAAATATATATGAAAAAAGAAGAAGAGAAATTACCAAAAAGATACCGGAATAGAAGAAGATGATAATAAAGGTTGGTCATATATAAATACTAGACTTTATTAGAAAAAACTGATCGAGTTCGTTAGTGTTAATTATAACTATTAATCTATATATCAATATTTATTTTAGAATTGGTAGCTTGAATCTTTAAGGTTTTGGATTCTGTATGTTTGATTAGTTTATTGGGGGGATCGGATTTGGAATTTAGTTTTGGTGGTGTGCATGTTTATAAGGGTGAATTCAATTGTGTACCATTGGAGAGAAGTTGCATGCAGAGCGGAAGCTCGCGCTTGAAAGCATCAATCTTGAGGCGTTCTTCCTCCAAGCGAGAGAGGAATTCTTCAAGCTTGTAGGTCTGATCAGTTTGATCTCCAAATGATTTGAGTAGCAAGGAATAGCTTTGAGGCTTGCAATCCAGACTTAGTTCTGAGGGTGATGCCATTCTTTAAATTCACGTGTATAGATAACCAACTAATTAACAAGTTCACACTGTGTAAGATATGTTCATGTCAAAATAGGAACAGGTTGGTATGTGGGAACAAACAAGAGCAAAAGAGGGTCTTTGGCTTCTTCCTTTGTGATTTTGGTGGGGGCGAGAGAGAGAGAGAAAAAGGGTGGTAATGTTGTTTCTGAAGCACAAGAGGGTCAAGGGAGGATCGTCTTCTTTTTAGAGGTGAGTTCAATGGGAATAAAGCAGGTTTAAGAGAGAGAGAAAAGAAAAAGAATGGGATAAAGTAGAGGGAAGTAACTTCCTACAAAGAACCAATGCAAAAAAAAAGTGTAAAAAATAAAAATAAAATTAAAATTGAGAGAGGTGCTGTGAGAGAAGGAATCAGAGAGTCTGACATTAGAGGGTCATGTGCTTAGAGCCCGGTTTTAGAACCTCTCAGTGTTCTTTGTACGAATTCAATATCACCAATACAAAAGATGATTCTTCTTACTATTACCCCCTTTTTTTTTTCTTTAGTACTCCTTTCTCTCTTTTTTATCCCCCCTGTACTCCTTTTATTTTGGCTTTATTTTCATACGAGCTATGTGCCTATGCGCAAAATGAGACTCAGATTCTCCAACAATTTCAAATCAAGATCTCATTAATGGTGTATTATCTTTGTTCCTTTTCTTCTTTTCACCAGAGATTAATTTATTTTGCTTTACCGGATATATCCATGAATTTTTTGCTTCAAAAGTCTTTGGGATCAAGTCCAAGGACAAGGATATATGCATGGATGCATGTCATGTATCAAAGAGGTCTTGTTCCATCTTAAGCAGAGATTAATTAAATATAAAACAAGGGATAAATTTTATATAGGCTGCCAATATCATTTATAAATATGATTGCCTTTATGGAGAAGATTTGGATTAAATACACATAATATATAAGATTATGTTAGTTCTAAGTTCTAACTATGGTATATTATGTTATGGTTGCATTTGTTATATATAATCATGCTCAAGAATGATAAGAAAAATCATTTTGTGAAACCAACATGGATGCAGATGTTGGCCACGTGTAGTGCGCGCAACATAGGTCTTATAGGTATCCATTCATACCCGTGTATTCAATTGCTGTTTCAGCATCAATAATTAATGAATCTACCATGATCAATTAATCAAAAGATTTTGAATTGTGGGGGAGCATATACCATCAACATAATTTTTACCAACACAGTGAATAAAGAGAAAGGGAGAAAAGAGGGAGAGGGAAAGCACATATTCAAATAGGTTTTAGTATCAAACAACCTTGCAACTTTCTCTTTGAGTCCAAAAAGTTGCATAATTGTCATGAACTTGAGTGCATTCAGGGAAGGGGAGGAATATCTAATCTAAAAAACGAGACACTAACCATATAGAATAAAATATTTGCCTCCAAGAAAGGAATATCTTAGTTCCAATTCTGCGACTCTAAATTAAGGGAACACAACCCACGAAGCTTAAAGGGAAGAGAGAAAAAAATCACCCTCCAAAAGAGTGATAAAGGAGCCTAGCAGAGGAGAATCTTCTTCTGCTACTATCTTTAATGAAGTGGGTAAGAAGCTAAGAAGATTCTCTTTTACAAGTTAAAACGAACTTTCTTTATTTTGGTCTGAAAGCCAGGTGCAGAAACGCCAATTACTATAGGGTCGAACGAGGGTTTTGAAAAAAAAATTAAGTTGATTGATTGGATCACGTCTAATTTACTTGATTCCTTGCGGGTTTCACACAAACAATAAAGATGAACGGTACTTTTTTCATAAAATTATTAGCAAATTAGGGCGCATCTTAATTTTTACAAAACATGGTAATATACTGTAAGAGGTGTATTAATTAAAAAGTAAAAATATACAAAGGCAATTATTTTTCTTCCTTAAAATTTTATGGTATATGCGAGATTGGTTTAGTGAAATTGTGGAAATTGGATTTTTGGTTATGATATTTTTACTTAATTAGTACTACATTCTCTCAACAAATTCCTTAAGCATTAATTTAAGTTTGAAATGAATTCATAT
>CM023947.1:29309677-29326089 GCA_013407115.1 Glycine latifolia | reverse complement strand
ATTGTTGGGAAATCGAGGGGTCAATATCGGGGAGATTTATACCTGAGTAACCATATAAGTGAATTAGACACCACACCTTAACCCAAAACCTTAAGGCTCAGGTTTATGGGTCTTCTTCTCACTTATATGGTGTTCAACTTTTCTATTGCTATCCGATGTGGGACTTTAACTCACACTTATACTCCAACAATCTCGACTTTAACTCACACTTATACTCCAACAATCTCCCCCTCAAGTGTGAGTCTCTTCCACATGGTAGCCTCCTCCTCGAGGCGGAAGTCATTTTTCAATTCACAAGTAGTGGCTTGTACCGCCGCAACACTTGCGGGACTCGCTTGCCTGGGATCATCCACCAGGAAGACTTTCGATACAACGGATCTCAATGTTCATGGATCCACAAATGCCTTCTTACTTGTCCGAGCCGGTTGTGCCGAGTCAAACCATCGGCTCTGATACCAATTGTTGGGAAATCGAGGGGTCAATATCGGGGAGATTTATACCTGAGTAACCATATAAGTGAATTAGACACCACACCTTAACCCAAAACCTTAAGGCTCAGGTTTATGGGTCTTCTTCTCACTTATATGGTGTTCAACTTTTCTATTGCTATCCGATGTGGGACTTTAACTCACACTTGTACTCCAACATATATTAATGCTTAAGGAATTTAAATTCATCAATGAATGAATATGTATATGATACTCATTTAACATTCCTAAATTAAATTAATGTAGTGTATAAGAGTATTCAAAGCAAAGTTCGTACTGTATTCATATTAATTATTCCAAATGCATAAATTAAAGAAATTAAGAAAATATGGGGAAAAAATATTGATTATAAGAACTTAATTCATGTAAAATACTTAGTTAACAGCATGTACAAAATAAGTTGACTAGCTCGCAGTGTATGATTCGTGTTTGAATTTTATATATTACAATTATAATAGATAATAAATACTACCATATATCATATATCTATAGTAATTTTGTTTCAAACGTCACTCACTCTCTTTTTTAAATATATATGATTTTATTTGTATATATTTAGATAATTTATTTTGTTAAATATCATTCTATAATCATGTTAGCGAGAGGAAAAAAGTCATTTTTAATTTTTCATGTCATGTGTTTTTAATTAGATGAAAGACTTGTCATGGTTAATTATAATGCTCATTAGAAAAAAGTGTATATTTCTTCTTCTAATAACATTATAATATCCCACTCTTCAATGATATGGAAAGTTCAAAATGAGTATGTTTATGTTACGCTACAAGGCTCTTTATGATAGTATTAACAACAAACCATCTCTCTACCTTCAAAAATCTATGTCAATATATTACCTCTACCATGAACAAAAAATATTCAAATCAACTCATCATGCTTTATCGCTCCAAGTCCTTAACAACACGCAGTACTGCATGCCCATACATGTGGGAAAAGCACTTAACACAAGGTATACTAAGGGGATCATATCTTTGAGGGGGGGAAAGCGATCATATCTCGCACAAATCCTCAAATACTACTTGTTAGATTAAACAGCACTATCCCAAAACTATAGTTGCTACTTGGAATTAATTTCCACTTAAAGGCATTAACATCCTCATTTCAGTCCTAACTGACCTTGCTAAATGCTAAGGAAGAATGTAGAACTACCACTAACAATCCATATGTACGTAGTAATGGATTTATTATATTTTTATCCCACATATATTCACGTACATATCAATATAGTGTTATTTAAAATTTAAAAAAAAAACAATTAAGGAGAACTTACATAGCGGTGGTAATATATAATGAATAATAGGTGGGTTTCAGTGCTATATGCAGATGCTAATAAAAGTTAAGCACATGGAAATATATTTTTGTTCTTTGCACTGAGTAATAGTAACACTTTAATTAGTAAAGGAATTTATGGACATTACGATATCAGAAAACATGACAACTTATTTTAGCTTAATTAATGTGTATTTCATTTGTATTAGTTTCATATTAATTATAATTTTAGCAGAAATGATAGTCATACATTTCATATAAATGAATTATATTTTTCAATATATATATATATATATGTGTGTGATCCTTTTTTACCAAGACAGTAAAATAGTTTTATAATTGCTCCGCCTATGTAGATATTAAAGTTTGTTTATGTAAAAATTACTTTGTTCTCGTGATTATAACTACTAGCTACTATGGCAATTAAAATAAAACTAATTAACATTACTCGAACTTAATTAAATCATCTTGATTCTTCACTATAACATCCTTACTTAATTTCCCTTCGATCGTTGACAATAATACGTAAAAGTTTAGACATAAAAATACATTAAAACAAACTCAACTATATATCTATCCTAACCAATGTATATAGTATGAAACTTAAAACATAGATGTTTTGTAAAGCTTAAAACTATTCCTCAAAATCCGAAATATTATGTGAGAATATGTTACATTATCTTACAGTGTCAATATTATAAACTCTTGGGTTAAAAATTAAAATCTTTACATCTCATGCTTCATGGGATGCACCAACAAAAGATTATGTAATTTTTCAATTAAAAAAAGAAGAAGAAGAAGAAGAAGAAGGAAAAGCAGCGTGCCTGTGTGAAAGTGAGAGGAAGAGTGCATCAAATTCCACGAGCTTTCAATAAAAATGGTTGGTTGCTTTCTAACTTCAGTCTTCTTGTACAAGCTAAACTCCAACTCACACCTTTTCTTCGGATTCTTCCTTTTTATTTTTATTTTTTTCCCTCTCTGAATAAAAGAAAAGAAAAAAGAGTAAAAGAAAAAAAATATTATTATTTAAAAAAAGAACAATAACAAAGAATAGAGATTATCCTCGAGACGCGTGTCCATAATATTCTTTCCTATCGTCCTTCTTCTGAATATCCCTTTTGCGTGGCCCATTTGCGGTTTCTGTTAGAATATTCCTCCCTTCTGCCATTTTCCTTATCGTTCCTGCTGCTCCATGCTTTTATCGTGATATTCCTTTATTATTATACATGTTACATTTCACAAAAAAATCATGAATTAAATTTATGAATTTCGTATTGTATGATTTCCTTAACAATTCCCTGTTTAATTATACATTGATAATGATTCCTCTTTCAAATAATAATTAAAAAATAAACACATATGGGTCAGCATATCAAGTGTTTCAATGCAAAATTTGAAATTAAAATTATATTAATTTTATATGCATGTCGATTACGTTGAACAAACGTAACATTTTATTTTCCTTAAACGCCCTATTTTGTATTGAATCGGTTATAAATCAAACACACACAAAACCAAGGAGGGAACCCAACCTTATGGCACTAAAGTTTTCCAACTTACCCGCCTTATGAAAATCTTGTTCACTTATTATTTTTTTAAGTTGTTTTTCTATTTGAAGTTACTACTTAATGGTAGACAAATAATTCTTCAATTATTCTCTTTGGAACATTAAAACTCAAATATTACCTTTTATCCGTCTTATAAAATATCTCAAGAGAAAACATATTTTATTTTATTTTTTCAATGACCTGCATGTATACATAAACATACGAACATAATGTTAGAATTAAGGGTGATAAAGCTAATGTTAACCTGTTGGATTAGCCCACCCAACCCGCAACATAAAAGGGGTTGAAAAGCAAGTCGTAACAGATACTGACTTACTTTACCAACCTTAATAAAAATGTAGGAATTTCATTCAAAAACAAAATGTAAGAATCGAAATAATTAACTTTTGATGGTTTTAGTTAATACTGACTGCTCCAACATGCAATTTTCATTTTTGCTGTATCTTTTTAAATCACTAAATATATGTTGTTAGGTTAGATCTCAAATTTTAAAATAATATATAGAGAAGTTTTAAAGGTTGAAAACATTTGTGATTATTTATCAAGTTACTATAAAATTGATTAGATAGAAGTTTAAAGGTTGAAAATATTTCTTATATATAAGATGAGAAATAATATAAAATATTTAATATGAATGTGTTAATGTAAAAAGTAAGATAATATGAGAATGAGTGCTGTTGTTAGCAAGAACACCCTCTCTCTTTTGTGTGTTTTGACGAAATGTTTTTGTAATTTTTAGCATTTTCCTTTATTTATCATTGCACTGAATCCTCCTGATGATTTCTTATTAAATTCTTGCATCATATATTGTATACATTATTTTCGAATTTAGTCTTACAGATAACCGATGCGCATTTGGATCAAGATCCTCTCCAATACAAGATTGTCCGGTAGGAGAAGAAATACACACTGTGCATCCACCGTTCAGCCACCCCTTATGGTGGCTCAGCCACGACGCTAGATGCTGGGCTGAAAGGCTAATATTACATAAAAACAGATTGTAAATGGGCCTTTGGAAGCCCAAACACAATGATCCATTACCAGTGGACCCACATTCTATTTTTACAACCGTATTTGACTTTCCCTCTCGTGCGTTTCTAAACTTTTTCTTCAGTTTAATTCTTGACCCCCGAAAAACAAAATCTTCAAATTCATTCGATATATTCCGTTCTAACATTTTAACCTCTTCAAAATTTCTCTTCCCCTCACAAATCAAATAGAGAAAAAGAAAATAGAAGAAACTATCATATGAAAATATTTTTTTTTTCTTTAAATTTTAGGAAAGAAAGAAGGGAATGATGCTCTGTCTTTAAGTCAAAAGCTTGAAAAAGAAAGTAAAAGGCAAAATAAAACAGCAAGTCTTAGACAAAGAATGTTGTTGGTAGATCATTGCTCCATATTAACGAATGAAGTTTCTGTATAACTAGTGAACAAAGGGATGCCACCTTTTAACGACAATTATAGCACTTCTAAAGCTAAAAATAATAAGCATAATACCACTTGCATTGCTTATAATATATGTTTTTCCTTCCTACACCCACTATGCAGGCAAGCTACATGCAAAATTAAAAGGGTAACTAGAACTAAATTAACTGTGATATTATAAGCTGGAACCCTAGTGTTCAGACGTAGTGTAACCCACACACCACACACTTTTTCTATGTATATTTTAATTTAGAATATTGATCTTTGCACATTACTTTTTTTCTTATGATTTTTGCTTTCTTTTAGTCTAAGGTTGGGTGAGAATTTACATAGAAAATTATATATTCAATTTTTTATAACAATACTTGTACATCAGTTTTAGTTTTGTTTGGGAGTTGTTCAAATTCTTGTATTGGAGACTTGTCATACAACTAATATTTTTAAAAAAATATTATCTAATTTATATGTAAGAATAAGAAGAAAAATAGAGTTGATAAGACGAATGTTGTATGATTAATTTTCAAATTTGACTCATTTTTAATCTATAACTTTTGTTTAAGAAAATATCAACATGTTAAAGAAGTTTAACTCGATTAATTAAGTAAAATGTATGAATTACTATAATTTTTTATGCATATCTTTGATTCTTACTAATAAAAAATAACGTATTTTTACAACTGAAATTTTTGCTGACATCAAGACCCCTACAAAGTTGGTTTGTGTGTATAAACTAAAGTGATGGGCATGTTCATAAATTAATTAACTGAAACAAAATTGCAAATGCAAGAACAACTAGTGTGGTCTAAGATACTTGAATAATAAAAACACAGTTGATTAAGTAGAAGCTTGAATATAAGAAAAAAATAGATATTATATTCCTTTGAATCCAATTATCGATAGCAAGTTGTAGTTCATGCAATATAGTCATCAAATTGAATTTCAAAATTCTAATCAAGTTGGATAAAAAGAGGATGGTATTATATGAGAACTAAAAAAGGGATAAGCGAATGGATTTTAAGAACATTATACTAAAGAAAGATATTCTCGTGGGCTTTGCGGAAAGCCGAGGAAAGGTACGTCTACGGGTCGAAGGAATTTGCATATTTATGAGATGAGAATCACTGAGGACTGGACTTGTTGATTGATTAAATAAAATAAATAAATAAAAAAGTAAATTACAAACAGGATTGTGCTACTAAAAATTCCCTATTTCAGTTGAGCATAGATTCTCGGAGCTTTTAGGCATCCAAAAAACAAACTAATTCAATTATTATTCACTTTTTATTTTAAAATCATAGCCAGCTGTTTGCATATTTTGTTTATGCTCCTATGTGGGAGAGTGCATAACTTTCTGCATGGTTTATCTTCAACCCTCATTTTTTCAACCTGGTTTCTGCTTCTTAATCAACTCGTTTTCAATTGTTTTTCATTTAAGCTCAATAATATCAGTTTAAACTGAGTTGGATTATCAATTTGATTAGAGTATGAACCGTATCAACTCCAATATCCCATCAAATTAATGTATGTTCGTATAACCACTGAAATCATATTTTAGGATACTGAATAGATAACTTTTTTTACGTAAGTACAAATCTTGTATTCTCATTTGAGTGTAAGACTCACAAAGCATGCTTATATTACATTAAAAACAATTATATTTTACTATCTAAACAAATCATTTTTTCTAATTTTACTTTTAAAATATTATTTAAAACACAAATTAGTTCCCCAAGATCTAAAGCAAGCAAACCCTTAATTGTTATTCTATTTTTTTATTTCTCTTTTTTTATCACATCACTTATTAATTACTATATCTATCATTATCTCTCTTTGTTTTTTTCCTTCATATCTCTCTCCTTCCCAAGATAGGTGGACATCATCAGGACATGCATTTATATTTATTCGTATAGATCGGGATTGGAAATTTTATCATCAGATCCTAACCATATTTGAACATTTTATTAAATTCCTTCAAAACTAATGATATTCAACTTGTGAACACCTAGCTAGAATATTAATAATTCCAAATCATGTAACCTACGAAGTATGTGAGTGTCTGTGACTATAAGATATCCAATGAGATATTTTTGTCCTTATCAAGATCTAGCAAAAATGTTTTACAAACTATATTTGGTAGATAAATTAGATGAATATTGTACATAATATATATATATATATATATATATATATATATATATCAGAGAAATATATCGCACAGCAAATATGGCGACACAGGACCAGCGTGTATCTGTGTACACAGAATTAGAACTTGAGTTTGACCAAGGATAAGAATAAATGTGCATATTTGTAAAAATAAATATATAATAGCATCTGAAGCATAAGAGAGAGTGGAGGATGGAATAGAATCACGTTGGTCGGCCTCTATAGAAAAGATGAACTTGTTGTAAAGAGAAAAGCTACACTATAATTCAGAGTATTGGCGAAGACTGGAATTTTGAACACTATGATAAAATAATTGTTGACTCGCCATTATTGATGTCTCAACAGAAAGTAAACTAACTACGTCAATCATCGTTGTCAAAACAAAATTCTGCACTTATGTAGTCCACACTGAGGTTGAGTTTTGTAGGAAAGTTCATGTATCTTTGTTTTTCCTCCTTTCTATTTAGGTGCGATTAGTGCAGTAACAACTTCTATCTTGATCGTGTTTTTAAATTAAAGCTGTAAATATATGAATAAGATTGGGATGAGATAAAAGTCAGTTCATATATACTATTCTATCCTTAGATGCCAGCAGGTCACAAAGCTTGAAGAGAAGTTTCATGTGAAAGTAAAGTAGTATATATGATTGAAAAATGATATATATCATGTGATGGACAAAAAGTTGGGTAGAGAAAGAAATAATTATCTGTAACCAAATCTTTTAAAAAGTAGTCTTATTCAAGGGTAAGAGTTTATTTAATAAGCGCTTAACAAGATAGCTTATGCCACAAATTTGACCATAAAATTTAGTTAAAAGACCAATATTATATCCCCTTATTTATCTTCCTACAAAACTTTCAAAATATTAGTTGAAGGAAATATTAAACAAAAAAATTAAATGTACTTATTATCTTAAAAAAACATGTAATATATACTCTATTTTTTAAGGAATGTGTAGTATTTAGTAATTAGGAAAAAAATTGTAAGAGGAACAAGTGAGAGGATATAGAACTATTCTTATTGTAACAAGTTTTAAAAAAAGTCTATTTTGATAAGCT
Source organism: Glycine latifolia (assembly GCA_013407115.1). Taxonomy (NCBI): domain Eukaryota; kingdom Viridiplantae; phylum Streptophyta; class Magnoliopsida; order Fabales; family Fabaceae; genus Glycine; species Glycine latifolia. The sequence goes on along the minus strand of CM023947.1, from coordinate 29,318,103 downwards.
ACACAAAGGAACTTATTGAGAAAAACTAACAGATCTTCTAAAAGTTATAAACTATTTCTATAAGTTCAAATAAGCTCAACAAAAGTTTTTCCAAATGTGTTCATAACTGGTGTGATATGAATTTCATCTAATAAAAAATAGTGTTAAAAAAAGTATATAAGATAAATGTATTACTAGCATTGTTCTTAAATATTATAAAGTTGGAACGATAGGTTGAAAATTATATATTTGTTTTATCAAATAATATTCAATTATGATACAATAAATTGTTGATATTTGAAAAATAATTTTCCATACTATTTTTTTGGTGAATAGTATTTATTACAAAAATACCTAGAAAGAAAAGTAAAATTTCTAATATGCGTAATATTCTCAATTTTAATGACGAATGCTCAACTTACGGAAATTTTAATGTTCCTTATATGAGTTTGGGTTTAATATATGGTAAGAAGATGTTTTAAATGGGTCCATTAAACTGAAGTGCCACGGTCCAGCTAAGAAAGAAAGAAAAAATGTGAGGCCCGTGAAATAAAGCAACTTGTAATCTAATGAACAGCTTCAGATATTCAAGGCAATTGCTTCCTGAATTTCCCAAATTACTTACTGCACTTCTCATTACTTTGGAATAGACATTCCAGAAACAATATGAGAAGTGCAGGAACCAATCTGGAAGTGCAGAAAAAACACCCGATATTTAATTGTATGTGGCCGAAACTTCACACTAGTCTACAGGGCGCAAGCAAAGATGTACCATGTTGGTCCCGAAATTTTTTTGAATCCATTAGTATGTGCTTTTCGTTTTTTTTTTTTTGTTACAAAAAGCAAGTTGTTTATTATGTACGGTATTTTTCTCTTAATTTTAGAAATAAATAAAAATAGAAGACTACTAAGTAAAGAAATATAACTTAGATACTGTAGGACTACCGAAAATTAATTTCCTGGTTAGTCTCACTCTCATTGCTAAGGCTGAACCTTTGTTCTTAAAATAACTACATCAGAGATCCTGTTTCAGACCCATATTCTAATTTAATGATATGTAATGGTTCAGATTTCTCTTCTGGAAGCATTGAAGCTTGATCCCCTCCCATCATTATGACTATGTGCTTGCTTCTGTACAATTAATACAAAACAAAGTTGGAACTATCTGAAACCATTAAGTCATTGAAGTCTAGTTTTCTAGAGTAATTCTACCATGCACCATTAATCCTAAATTGGTGCATCCTTGCATCTAGCTTTTTATTTTTTGCGTTATATTTTTGGTGTCTTGGGCTTTAAAATCGTTTTTGGTGCCAAATCAATGACCATAATATGTAGGTGCATATGCATTGCACACTATTTATAAAGTGCATATTAGAAAGAGTCAGTTTTTCTAAATATTAACTTGCTATATATAATAGGATAGTGTAACAGAACTGTACTATCTAGCATTTTTACGATCTTAAATTGATTTGCCTCGATTAAAAGTGATTTTGCTTTAACAACCAAACATGCATCCTAAATTTGAGTCAAAATTAATTTGACAAAAATGAACTTGGTTCACCATGCATGATTCACTTTACTAATGGAGGAGGGCTTAGAGCTTTTCAAATTTATTTTCTCTGAACTTCAAATGGATTCTGCTGAATAGACACCTTATAGTTAGTACTTAACCAAATCCTTCGTTTACTTTGTAAGTTTATTGAGTCAATGATTGAATTTCTAGAGTGACAAGAAAATTCATCTGAAAGAAAGAAACTTATGTGGCATATTATCATCAGAAGATGGTGTACCCAAATAATAGGGGCATCGGATAATTAGGTTTCTCTATAATATGCTCATACGAGAGTTCCACGAGGTTGAGGGTGAGATTGAAAAAGAAGATGCACAGTGATAATTTCTCCTCCAATCTGCTCATATGAGAGAGAGAAAAAACGTGTGGACCTCACTCTTGAAAATTTCTACACAAATTAGTGCAACCAAACCACTCCAATATTTCTAATTCTTTGCTCTTCTCACCAATTTAGGTGCAACCAAACTGACCCTGACAACTCAAAGGGGTGGAACCGTGGAATCCTTTCCCTCCTGGGCAAGCATGGGATCTATATCGGTTCAGAGAATCTAGTGTTTCCAAATTTATCTCGAAAATAGCTTGCTACATAATGCACTTTTAATTAGGGTCCACACTCACTACGTCTAATTTTTTTCCTGGAAAAGAAGGTGATCTAGCTGTACTGGAAGAAGGACATGTTCTAGCAGAAAAAGACTATGTACCCTCATCATGTAAATTTTATTCTAGGAACCCTTTGTGAGTGTTGCTTTACCCCTGAAGAGATTCTTCTTCGACGTCCCTGTATGTAGGCCTCGCTGACTCTGTGTTAACATGTTTTCTTCCTCTCTTCATTTTCTGTGTTATTTATATGCTTGCAGAATATTTAATTTGTGCTATTATAAAAGTCCGTCTTAATGTTTATAAGCACTATGTCATAAGTACAGAATTGACATAATTAGTATTACAAGTGTTGAAGAGAACATGAATATATATATATATATGCACAGTATGTTGGCAGGCACATTTCATGCTTTAATTTTGTTTTAAAATTATTTTTATTTTACCTAAAGTTATAAATGATATAACAGGAAAAAAAATCTCCTCTTACAAATCAAATAGTTATTTTCTTTTACTTCTTTTAAACTAAACATGTATATAAATATTTTTGAAATTGGACTAGTTTTTTAACTACCAGTAAAAAGGGATGATTAAGATTTTAAATTTGCACTAACGTTGGATGGAATTTTGTGTGTGCAATGTATAGCATTCTTAATTTGGTCCTATGGTAGATATCAAATTAGGAATGCACTACTTGTACAAGGATTATATTAATATAATATGTAAAAAAGTTAACGATCAAGGCGTGACTAAGGCCAAATTGATAACAATTACACTATCATTAAATTAACTTATAAGCTAGTCTTAGTAAACATATTAATTTAACAATTTTTATGGAATCATTTGCGACAAATATATTACCAAGTACATGTTTAACCCAAAAAAAGATAATTAAGATAACTGATATCTCTAATGAGATAGTACTGCACAAACAAATGCTTGCCCGGGTGGTGAACCAAAACACTTGTCTTTCCTCACAGGATTATATCTATGTGGCATTTCGGAATGAAGTAATATTTTTTTACAATAAATAAAGTTTGTTCAGTGACCACCAATAATTTGAGCGAGTAGGTTGTTTCATGTGCAAGCAAAGTCTACAGGCTGGCAGTCATGGTTCAAAATATTTTAAATTCTATCGTATCTTAACTAAAGAGTAGTTTTAGACTAAAAGCCACATTCAATTTATACAAGAATTCTGTATGGAAATCATTGGCTTGTTCCTCCCGTTGAACTTTGATGAGATCCTCATTCCTCACAACAAACACGCACATGCACTAATGCACCCTTAAATAATGTAGCCTCAACCCAATGCTACTTCGGTTGTTAATATGCTACAATAAAATAAATGTTCATCGTGCTTTTTGTAATAATGATCTTAATGACTTAACTAGATTCCTTATAAGGGTTCTCTTTTCTACCTTGTAATAAATCCAACTACCGTACACAACAGTGACTAGGATTTGGATTCAAAACATGCAATTACGGGTTAATTTGATTTTTTTTTTTAATTCCGTGTATTTCCTTCTACTAATTAATAATCCTTCTAATTCAAATTTGCTTTACTCAGTCGAGCTGGCTTTTCGGACTCCATTATTGTCTATGTTTCTCAAACATATACTTGGATGGCAAGAAATTAAGCTACTGTACTGTCTTGGTCGTTGATGATGCCCTCAGTGTATATGAGGAATAATTAATGTATTTCGGAGTTCTTTCTAAGTAATTATGATTTTTTTATCAATGTTGGTAATTAGTTTATTAGTTTTTATTAGATATTTTATAAAATTAATTTTAAAAAATAACTATATCATAACTAATTGTATATAACTAGTTATAAACTCAAAATCATGAGTATTCTTAATTTTTATTAGTAGAGAATCTCTCTTCCTTTTCCTTTTTCTTTTCCTTTTCTTTTTCTGACTTTAGTCTCCAGCAATTGCAAAAATTTTGAAGTTAATGCATTGAAATTAATTTGGACATGGTTTTTGGAGGGAAAAAAAGTAATTTATCTTATTTTATAATTGATGGCATAAACCTAAAATTAATCCTCAACTGTCGACAATGCCAGCCAAAGTTAAAAAGAAAGGGGTTGCACCTTACCGTTTTTGTGGGCTCATTTGGTCTGGTTCATACTTTATCATCCAAAAGTCAAAATTAACTCTACGAGTTTCTAAAAGTGTATTTTTGACGGTGAAATGTGAAACCGACAAGAACGGCACTTAGGAAGGAATTACGGGAAATGACATTACATACCCTAATCACATGATTTGAATAGTTAAAGTGGTTTGCATGGAAATTCAAGAAGTGAATCACCATCAAGTGTGCATCCAATGCTGTGATGACAAGCTCTCATAACGCACCATACCAAATGGCTTTTGCTTTATATAGAATCTAAATTCTCGAGGCAAGTCTCTTACTTTATGAATAGACATACTTTTTCTTGTATGAACCGCAAAATAATAGCGTTTGCGAATATGAATAAGCAACCAAATACCACAGGGATTCTCTATCGTATATTTAATATAGCTTATTGCATGACAAGCTTTCTTTAATGTCACTAATCATTTTAAAACTATTATTTTCCTGAGTTGTTACACTATTTCATTATAAGCCATTTGGCATGCCACTTTTCTTCGCCTGCCTAACTCTCACATCTTAATCCACAAAAGTTAATTAGATACATTTGATGATAAGTTTAATGCATTCTTAAAATGACATAAACTAATATAAATAATAACTTTTCTAGTAATTCATTAAAGTAAAGTGAACTCAAGATTTAAACTCCATCGCATTATATCCATTAATCATATATGTATTCATCTCAAATTCATGCTATTGTTTCATTTGGGGGAGACAATATATTGAATGTTGTATCCTATGGTCGGTTCTATTTAAAGTGAAAACTATTCCAATTTATATAAATAATTAATTTGGTCTAGTCTAATTTAAAGAAGTTGATTTGAATGGATTTTTCATTTTTGATATATTAATTGGTTTATAAATACTCTGTATATAAGAGATCTCCCGAGTCCTATTACTTGAGTAAGTATAAACCTAAAAGGTCTCCACTGTGGGACTCAAAAGTAAAGGGTAAAATAAAATATCAAACTCTGTACAAAAACTTGCAAACAAATATTTTAACTTAGACAGTTAAGCCTAGAGAAGGTATTTTGAATGTTGATTTAAAGGAAAGATGAACAAGTACTTATTTCTCATAGCTAGTCTAGTGTGTCACACACCATAAAAGGAAAGAGAATTTATCTTTATAGTACACTTTAATTTCAACAAAATTTTATAAGTATGAGAGATAGAGAAAAAAATGTAGAATATGTATTAGTTGAATCCGAATTCAGTCCACCCTCGTTATGGATCTAGTTCACACCTCATACCTGCACCGATGTGTACTCGATGAAGATAATATGAAAATAAGGAACAAATGACAATTGCTTATCACACTTACATTCACGCAATCTGCCATAATTATATCCTCCAAAATTTAAGGCAATCACCCATAAACAAGTAGCTAAATTGGTCTCAAATGACAATGAATGTAGAGGTAAACCTAATTGTAATCTCACTCCTACATCCTTAACACCCACTTTCTAAGTTAAGCTTTGGAATGATTTTGTAGGCACTTCCGACACCTAAGGAGGACACCAGTGGAAAGAAGGTGCTAACTTGAAGACTTTAAAAGATCGACACCGGAGCATAATTCATATATAGTCAATAAAAGTATTACAGATTTTTGGTAAGTACATATAAAACGAGTGCAAGGATGAAAAGAGATGAGAGAAAAAAAAATATTGTAAAAATTATTATATAAATAATACAATCCATAAAAGAGACAATAATTTAATTGATTTAACACACTGTAGAGCTATTGTCCACAGCCAGTTGAACAAATTATCCGTAGCATAATTATTCAACCGTATACATTGGATGTTGATTCTATCACTATAAGTCCATCTTTTAATTAACACAGTCGGGGTCACCTTTCCCACGGACCACGGTTGCGTAATAGTAGTACCTATCACCCATGTAATACATGTAGACTAATTTGTCAACATAGGGGATGGTGCATCAATGCTTCATAGCCTATAATTGACAATGTGCATGATATTAAGCAGATTTTCTCTGTGGAAAAGGAAAAGGATGTCGCTGACTGTATCAATTGCCTAGGACCCATGTAAATTAAGGGTATGTTCAGCAAAAATAATTGAAAATTTGGTTATTTAATAAAAATAATTATTGAAGTAAATTAAAAAAATATAAAATGACAAAAAAATTATGATTTATTTTAAAATGATAATTAGAAAAAAATATAAATATTTAGTAAAATTAATATTGTAAAAAATGTTACTTTTAAGTAGTATTTTAAAAAATATTAAAAATAAAATTTTATCAAACAATCAAATAAATTTGTCAACTGATAAAAAAAAAGTTAAAACAGTCGGGGTCAACATAAATCGAACAATAGTAACTCTTTCTACCATATATAATACATCATGAGAACTAGAACAAATTAAATAATCAGCAGGACAAAGAATAAAGCCAGCCAGACACAACAAAACAACCACAATCAAAATGAACCCATAGATTGTTAAAGAAATGTAAGAGCCAAAGCATGCGACTCCGTAACGCGACTGGTAACAAATTAGCATGTAGTGAACGTAGGAAGCATCAGTACGAACGTATAAAAGAACTGCACTCAAATTTCGGTAACATACAGGGGGGGCGCTTATAAAGTAACTCTTGACTTTTGTTAGTAAAAACTCTTTTTAAAATATTAAAGTTACTATTAACTTTGTGAATCAAATCCATTTTAATCTTAAATGAAAAACAAATACAGTCTCACTTGTAAGACGCCTTATTAGTTTATTTTATAGAATAGACGACATGTTAAAATACATTCAGTTCATTTATAATATTTAGAAAAATAAAATAAAATTATCTAGCTATGCCCTTATTTACACGTCCAAAAAAAGGACAAATTACGACCATAGCCAGTTTTTCCCCACGTGTCAGCTTCTAGGTCTGAATGTGAACAGAAAGCGACGGAACAAATTGTCAACATTAGAGCCAGCGCGTCCAGTTGCTTGCCAACATTTATGTCGAATCGGAAAACTCGACCAGGGACAGCAGGAAGGAACAGTTCTTTGTTTCAAAGGTGAGTGAATTATTAAAAACTAGCTAATTTCAAGATTACCTCTGTCCGACTGTCACTTTAGGGTGAGAATTCTGTTACTAATCCTAATCCTAATAATACAGGTGCATATCATACGTGAATGAAGGGAAGAAAAAATAGCAATCGTAGGACAAAGAACGTGTGAAACACGCATGTGGCAGGTATGTAAGGAAGATGTGTTTAGAGTGCAAAAAGGGATAAAGGGGAACAAGAAGCTCTTTGGATAGATTATGCAGAAGTGATATAAACCGAATTGAATGATTAAAAAAAATAGGATTCTAACAATTAATATTTATTTAAAAAACGCTTAGGGGATAGATTAGATTAATTAGTGGGTCCATAGTCCCATGCATCGACGGCTCTCAAACCATGGTTGGGTCAAACGCTCTTCTTTATTTGTCAGAACTCCCAACACACTATTGTCCACTTCAGCCAGCCTGTTCTCCACAACATCCTTTTTCTTTTCCTCACAAATGGACACGCCACACCAAGGGCAACCTTGTAATTCTCTCACTAAATTTCTTTCCCACCACTTCCGGTGCCATGTGAGTTACCAACACGTGAATTCGGACCACACTCGCACCACCAAAGCCACAACCGCGCGTGCTACATTTCACAAATAGTAACCCTGTACTATATCCCAACCCCATCAATCATCTGAGGTCTATGCTGATTTCATTCATAATTTTGATCAAAAGCTGGTTGGGTTTAGTACCCTGCTGCGTCATCGATGAACACAATATTTGCAACAACTGCTCTCCTCGCTGGGTCAATAATAAGAGGATGGATGCCACAAGCTGACGTAGTAAACATACGACAGTCGTATCAAGACGAATTGAAAAAGATAAAAAAAGCTTGATGATTTGGGACAAAAGATAACAATCATAAAGAACTTGAGAAATTATAATAAATGAGGTAAATTGTAATTAAAATTTCATGAAATGACCAATCTGAATCGGTTCATTGAACTCGCTCCCCCCCCCCCCCCCCCCCCCCCCCCACAAATTTCAAAACCCCCCCCCCAAAAAAAAAAAAAAAATAAAAAAAAAAAAAAAAAAAATGAAATGAAATACAATGAGGGGAAAAAATAGACAGGAA
>CM023947.1:29288764-29309577 GCA_013407115.1 Glycine latifolia | reverse complement strand
AAAAAAGCGCGCGCCATAATTCACAATACAAGAGCGACCCACCACCTTATGTTGTCCTTTCCTCTTTTTTGAATTTGATTGAATGAAGAACAAGAAAGCCTTTTAGTAATTTGTTATGGTGTGAGTGAGCTAGGTGGAGTCCTTGACTCTGGGGGTGGTGTATGACCCTCGGATCCTTTGGAAGGGTCATCGGAGGATTGTCTAAAGCCATCATCGGTCTCGCCCCGGTTAATGTCCTCAATCATACGCACCACGTCCTGCATGTTGGGTCTCTGATCAGGCACAACGGAAACACACGCCATTGCGATTTGCAACAGTTGAACCATCTCTTCCTCGATATTGTGGAACCTCATGAGCTCCGCATCGAACACCTCCGCAGTCCATTCTTCGCGCACAACCGACTGGACCCACCTTGGAAGATCAATGCCCTCTTCCCCGAGCGAGGCTTGGTTTGGTGCTTTTCCTGTTAGAAGCTCCAGCAGCAACACTCCGAAGCTGTACACATCAGACTTGAAGCTCACCTTCCGGGTTTCCACCACTTCCGGTGCCCGGTAGCCCGCCACGCGATTCGACGGGGCTCCGTTTCCGAACAAGGGGTTGAGGCCGAAGTCCGAAACGCCGGAATTGTGGTCCGGCCCTCGGAGGAGGATGTTGGAAGATTTGATGTTGCCGTGGACCACCTTGCCTGCCACGTGGAGGCATGTCAGCCCTCTTGCGGCTCCTAGGGCTATTTTCATACGGCTGTCCCAGTCGAGTGGTGTTCGCCCAGAACCTCTGCTCCCTGTAATAACAACGTCAATGCTAATGTAGTTAGGCAAGTAATTGTCATATACAATCCATTTCCCTATCTATATACTAAACACGTAAACATAATAATGCTCTTTTTAGCCATATATCACATCACCATGCAATAATTTCATCACAAGACATAAGTCTAAATGTCAAAGACATAAGAAAGAATCAAAAAGAGGTCGTGGTTTGTGGGAATTTTCTTTTGCTTGGACTCAAATCAGCCGCTTCAAAAGCATGCTCGCGGTCCAAATTAATGGCTCTCTTCTTTATTAGGTAGGAAGGAGGGAATTATTACACGTTTTCTTTCTTTTTTTACTATCGTTATAAAGAAAGGAGATAAATAATGTCGCTGCTCATGAGTGCACGTTGTTTGGGTTGAGGGGAATGGCAAATTAAAGAAAGACAGCCTCACTCATGAGTAGAGAATGTTTGCTCCAGAAGCATAAGCGCAATAGCGCACTCTACACTGCTGCTTCAGAAACTTACCATTTACGATACACTTAACATGACACTCTTCCATTTAAACAATCCTCCCCCATTGGTTAATTTATTTAATATTAATTGACATGATGCCACTAATAATACACCAACACACATACTACCCACCTCCATTATCATCTTGGAAAGCAGCCCACTGCCCACGTTAACGCTAATCACACAACAAACACTTCACTATAATATCAGCAATACTATTAAAATAATATTCCCAGCCTTCAAATTAAAATAATCTACATTCCACGACAACAACAGCTATCAATTAAACACCCACAAAAACAAAAACAAAAAACAAATGAATATTCAATTCCCCTAATGAACACAACGAAATGCCGGAAAGGCAAGAGCAAATTAAACATAGCATTCCTACACTAGAACAATCAAATTGCATCAGTTCAATAATTAATTAATTAACTATAAACACACACAATTAAGCAGCAAGGAAAATTCATCAACAACATCGTACCGTGTAGCAGCGCAGACAAGCTCCCAGCGGACATGTAATCGTAAACGAGCAATTTCTCGTCCTTGGAGAAGTAAAAGGCTCTGAGAGGAACCACATTCTCGTGCTTAATCTTCCCCAGAACCTCCATTTGCGTCTCGAACTCTTTCTTCGTCACCACAACATCCTTCAGCCTCTTCACCACCACGGTGGTTCCTTCCTCCAGCACCGCCTTATACGAAGTCCCCACGCTACCCTTCCCCAACACCTCCGCCGAAGCCCTCAACAAATCCTCCAAATCGAAACTGTAAATTCCCCCTTCGAAGAACACGAGCTTGTTCCTCTCCGCCTCCGCCGAACCCCCGGTGATATCCTCCTTCGACGACGACGTCCCCGCCTCCGCCGGCGCGGCGTCCCGCGCAGCCACCACCGGCTTCGGAGGCTTCGCTGGCTGTCTCCGCCGCCGCCGGATACACAGCAACAGCAGCAGCAGCAGCAGCAACGCCAAGCCGAGAACAGAGCCCACAACGATTGCGACAATGGCGCCAGTGGAGAGCTTCTTGGACTTCTTACGAGTATTCACCGGGGTTGAATTCGCCGACGGAGACGGCGCCGGCGCCGGGAAGAACGGGGTGCAGTCCTTCAACGGCGGTCCGCAGAGATCTATGTTTCCGGCGAAGGAAGCTTCCGGGAACGTAGAGAGTGTATCGGGGATTGAACCGTTGAGATTGTTATAGGAAACGTTGAAGCTAACAAGCTTCACAGTGATGCTTGGGATTTTACCAGAGAAACTGTTGTGTTCTAAGAAGAGGCCAGTGAGGTGGGTTAAGTTGTTAATAGAGAAAGGGATTTGGCCGGTGAAGTTGTTGTTTGAGAGATCCAAGCGAGTCAAGCGAGTGAGGCGAGTGAGACTCGGAGGGAAGTCACCGGAGAATTGGTTCTTCTGGAGGTAGAGGCTGCGGAGGAAGGTGAGGTTGGAGAAATCGGAAGGGATCTGGCCGGTGAGGGCGTTGGAGCGGAGGCTGAGGATCCGAAGCTGGGTTAAGAGGCCGAGCGTGGCGGGTGGGACCCGACCCACTAAATCGACGGCGGGTAAACGGAGCGAGTACACGAAGGAGCGTGAGGCGTCGCATTTCACGCCTACCCAGTCGCATGCGGATTCCGAGGCGTTCCATTGGAGGCGGTTCGAGTGTGGGGTTTGGGAGAGGAAAGCAAGGAGGGCTTGCTTGTCCTGAGTCGGCTCAGAGTTAACTCGGACACTCCAACTCAGCTGCAGCAGGAACACGACAACAGTTATGAACAACGCCATTGAGTAATAATGGGTAGGGATTGCTTTGTTCAATCGAAATTAACGAAGAAGATGGAAGAGGAATGTGGCACTGGTTACCCGGCGAAATGCCATAAGAAAAGGAGTGGTGGAAATTGTGTGAGTGAGTGGAGTTTGGGAAAAAAGACTAAAGAGGTTTTCTTATGTACTACTGTAGTAAAGAGCAAATATACGTAATGTGTATCACACTATCACGAGGTTCAAAGGTACTACCAGAAAGAAAGGAAAAAAAAAAAAAAAAAAAAACTACTGTCTCTGCCTCTGCTACTAAAACTCCTTACGTTATTTGCTTTTGGGTTTTTTACTCTCTCGCGATGTGCTTTTACTTACAACGCTTTCTTTTTTGACCGCTCCTATTATACCCCCACGCGCTTTTGTCTCGCGTGTATACACGTTTGTTTGTTTTTTTTTTATCAAGGTGAATTATGGTGGATTGAGAAAAGAGGAGAGGAAGGAAAATTCCTAATATGACCGGCTTCGAAGCAAACGTCGCATTCAAGGGGGCTAACAACTGCTTTAATTTAATCTTTATTTTTAAGTACTTTGGTATTGGAATGCCAAAGAGGCAAAACAAAAGAACAAAATAAAAACAAAGAGGGTGTTTTGTCGCTGATGTGTTATAGGTTAGAGGGCACATAGTAAGATAAGATTTTGGGAGGGTTAAAACTTTAACCAAGGGGCCAGGTGTAAAGATTGTGAGAGAGGAATGGCTTTTCTTTTTTACTTTTTGGTCCACACATTAGGATACGTATGTGTGGCGTGGCTAAACGGAGGAAATGTGGGCCTGGTTTCACCAAGCGGTTTGGGTCCGTGAAAAGGTAGAATTGGCTTCTTGGAGATATTATGAGCAATTCTTAATACCACTCAGATAATTAATCTTATAGTCTCGAATTGACGTTGAGCTTTGACTTGCTGAGATGGACGGTGATCAAACATTTTGATTAGAATTGATTGAATTAATTAGGCAGTGGACAGTTACGCTTTAGGTTTGTATTGACCACAGCAATCAGTGTAATGCGGTTGTATTGAATAGCTCAATAATCATTCATTTTCTGCATTTAATGAACTATAAGACCCGTTTTATTTTACATTTAAGAATGTCTCAAATTATATTACTTTTTATATTAATATTGAATACTTTTCCTTCGTACTTAAATGAAATTTAATAATTTAAATCTTTCATATTTAAATTTAATAGTTTTATCTTTCTAACTTGATTATATCTCAATTTTAATCTTTAAAGTTAACGTAGTTAATATTACCTCTAATGTAACTAGGTATTTGATTTGTGACGCTTTCAAATACAATTTTTTTTTCCATTTGAAACTTCAAAGAATTTGCAGTTTGGTTAAAATTAACACTTATTAACAATTTTTCACTACCACAAAGTAAAATTTTAATTTTGTAAAGCAATTTCAAACCCACCTCCATAAATCCAAACCACCTATCAAAATTATGGGTGAAAATGATCAAACCCAACAGGAACCAAGGGTGATTGGAAAAGGTTCAAGTTTTGAAAATAGACTTTTTAGACATAATCGAGTTATATTTCGAATTGTCCCAACCTAGTTTAGTGTCTTACATTACCTTAAAAATACTTTTTTTTATTCATGTATAAGCAAAAAGTGGTTTTTATATTAAACTTAAATATAAGTAAATCTCATTAGTTTTGTCATATTTATGTTATTATTCCTAAAACACCTTTGAGTTAATTCTAGTTCTATTTTTAATGACACTTTTTTATTCATAACATCAAGTTCCAATGAAGAACATTTTAAAAATAACCATATTTTTTACTTGAGATTAATAAAATTAAATACTGTCAACTAATTTTCTTAATCAATGTAAATTAGTTGTTTTTGTTTATATGTGTTGAAAGGGAGTATATGCTTTTGAAAAAATTGTATATTACTAAAAAAAACTATATTCAATAGACAATATTCTATATAATAAAGATGTTTATTTTAAATATGTATTGCAAAATATATCTTAGTTTAAGTTGTATACTTCTGTTATTCCATAATATAACTATGCAAAATGTGAAGATTGACATGTTGCATTAGTAAGTCGAGTTAACTTAGTCTTGTCTCATATATTTTATGTCTTGGTCGGGTTAGGTTTGAGTTTAAATACATGAGACAAACAAAAAAAATAGTATAGTAAGGACAAGAATAACCCAACCAAACTCGTCCTCTCCACACCCCTGATCTAAAACCAACCTCAAACTAACATATTAGTTCATTACATGCTTAGTCTGTTCAAAAGGAAAAAAAGGATTGATCTCACTTTAACCCCCCAAAATGACCAAACATGGTTCGTTATGTTAAATCAGTTGGAGAAAAAGGTGTATCATAACCACTACATGAAGGTCGTGCATGGTCATTAAGAGGGAAGGGGGGAGAATACTAAAAGGATGAGAGAAACATGATGAGAGAGAATGGTGGCAATCATGGTTGTGAGACCATAAATAATCGCAATAACAAAAAAAAAGGAAGATAAAAGGAGAAAAGGAGTTGGAAACAATGCTCAATGTTGCTATAGAGAATATGAAGATGTGGTGATGAAAATAAAATTAAAAAAACTAGCAATAAGTGTTAATTTTAACAAAATTGCAAATTCAAAATTTAGCGGTTTTATATCATAGAAAATTGTATTTTAAACTGTCATAAACCAAACATTGTAGCCATGTCAATGATAGTTTTAACGACATCAACTTTGAAAATCAAAAGTGGGGTATTTCCAAATCAAGGGAATAGTGATGATCAAATTATGGATTATTGATGTCTCATGTGGTAAGTTTAATAAGGCATTCATTGTTGTGTGAATGATGTGCTTTATGAAGCTATCTTGCACATTCTTGTTAGGAAAGAATGATACACAAGAGGAGGAATTAATAATTGTCTCAAGTATTGATGAAGATGCTAGCATGGGTTATGGTGACCTAACACAAGCAATTCCTGACAATAATGAGACAAAAAATAGAAATGACAACATTAGATCTTAGGTGGAATTATATAAAAGTTGGATTATGACATAAAAACAACAAATATACACAAAATCCATGGGTGCATGTAATATATAAGCAAATGATGGGGAAAGGAATGTTAGGAATCAATTTGCCATAAATAATTTCCACATTTTAAATGGAATAGAAAAGGGTTTAAGTCCATCATTTGTTGCAACTAATAATAATAATGTTATGCATGTCGGGAGCAAGGTAACAATGACAACAGTAAAAAGTCATATGATGATATCAAGACAATGTTGCAAACCTTTGCTACATGTCAATATTCCACTATTGCCAATACACTTTGCAAATTGTTAAATCTAATATGCAAGTTGCATGTAGCAGTGCATGTCCCAACAAGAAGGACATGCCCATCAATGTTATCTTAGCCCTTCAATACCACCAAATGGCCAAGACTTTCATGAGAATAAAATTAAATCAATCATGCAAATATAAGGTGTTTGCACTCAATAGGTTGTCGTTTGTTAACCAAAGGGAAGAAAAAATATTATGCAATAAAGTATTATTCCAAATTAAATGTTACATAAAGATAGTGAAATGACTAATGGAAATTAGATGATATCTAAAACTTCTTTTGTTTGTGGATGATTGTGAGAGTTTCATATTGATATAAGGATTATTAATGCCTCGTGTTGTGAGTTTATTAGAATTTATGTTGAACTCATTTTGATAAACTAATAGTGGGGAGAATTTAGTTTTGCTATCATTGGTTTCATGTAGAGTATGAAGGCTTTCCTTTATCATGTAAATGACTTGGTTTATTGTTCATGTTGCATGTTCTTGCTAAGAAAAGAATGAGTGATATACATTAAGAAGAATCGGTAACCATCCTAAGGGGTGGTGGAGACATTGGTAAGGCCCATGGTGACATTACACAAACAAATCCTAACAATAATAAGGCCAAAAAATGCAAATACCAACCATAAGTTTTAAGAGGATCTAAATAAGAATTGGATTGTGATATCATAAAATAAATAGCCACAAAAATCCAAACAAACAATAAGTGTAGGTAATAAATGAGCTAATAATAGGGAAATGAATGTTAGAAAACAATATGCAATAATTCCTATATTTAAAATGGAATTCAAAAGGGTGTAAGTTCCTCGTTTGTTGCAACTAAGAATGGTAACATTGTGCATTCCAAGACCAAGGCAATAATTGCAAGGGTAAAAGGTCATGCAATGATATCAAGAAAATGTCACAAATCCATGTTATAGATAATCATTATTGCTAATAACACTTTGCAAATTGTCAAATCCAACATTAACATTCCTATGAATGTTACATGTAGCAATGTTAGACATAACAAGAAGGACATGCCCACCAATGTCACATTGGACCTTCAACCCCACTAAATGGTCAAGCTTATCACGATCTTGATAATTAAATCAACCATGTAAGTTAAGGTGTTTCCACTTAATAGGTTGTCATTTATTAACCAACCAAACCCACTTGATCAAAGGAAGGAAAAAATGTTATACAAGAAAGCATTACTCCAAAACATGTGTTACATAAGGAGGGTGAAATGGCTAATGGATATGAAATGGTGGCTGAAAATCCTTTTGTCCATGATTGATTGATAAGGTTTCATGTGTCCTTTAATTCCTTTTTTTATGTTATTAATTCCACTTTTGTTAATATGATTGCATGTAAGGATTTTTTTTGCCCTCCCTAGAATGTTAAAGGTTTTACTATTAAGAAAAGTCATAAGTACATTCTAGATAAGTCTTAACTCATTTTCATTTGTAAGTTTGTATTTTTCTTGAACTCTCAAAAGTTTTGGAACAAGAAAAATCACTTCTTGGTGGCCTTGAAAGTGTCTTAAGGGAATTCAAGAGGGATTTAAAGATTTTATAGTAATAGAAATAAATTTTCTTATTATCTAACGAAATTTGTATCATAGTGTTTTTCTTCTGTCACATTCTACGATTTATTCTATATAATCAATTATTATCATAATTATTTATAGAAGGATTTATTTTTACTCTAAAAAATACTTTGCACAACAAACTATATAAAGAAAAAGTGCATGAAGTTATTTGTTTACATGAATAAACTTGAAACTTCTTTAACTTTTAGACTTGTTTTCATATTTTAAAAATATAAATTAATATATATGAGTAAATTGTATGTTTTATGAGAAAAAATTAATAATACTTGATAAAAATATTGATATCTATTTGAAATATTTATTAAATATATATATTTGAAATATTTTATATTAAATTTTTTAAAAATAAAATAAAAAGTCATTTTTTTGGTTCAAACCTGCTTTTAGCACTTGTTCTTGGCCAGTTTTGGTCGGTTTTTGACAGATTTTTAACAGTTCTAAAATCGTCTGCTTTTTAAAAGTGTCTAGATCACCATTTTAGTTCCCGGTTGAATTAATCAGTCCGTTTTGACAACTACGCTTTTAAGAGTGATTCAGTCTTAGTATAGTTTGATGAATACAAAATATTTTTTCCTTTATTTAATATATATTTCAGAATTTTCTTTCTGTTAAAGAAACTTTAAATTGAGATGATACTCACGCTACTGCAAACTGCGTTCAGCATACAACTTTGCATCGATTGGTTCTTATAATTTGTGTGTGGTCTCCCAATGGAGTGATCCTAATTATTGCAGCAGAACAATGTGTACGGGTAGGGGAATGTTTATATAATTAAGTTTATATGAAATAAATTTTATTATAAATTAATTCTGATTCAAATTAATATTAAATTAAATAATTAAATTCAAATATTTTTGTGAATAATAAACCTAATATAAATCTATTTAATGTAAAAATTACATAAAATCAATTTAAATTAAAAATGATTATTCAACATGAGTAAATGTCAACGTGAATAGAAATATACACTCGCTAGTCAAACATGAGGACCTACGAAGTCTACTTACAAATTTTTTTGTCAGACATTAAAAAAATAGTTGCTCAAATTTTCCATATTTGAAATTTGGATATAGAACTTTTCGTTCTCGACGAGATCACTCTTCAGATCTCAGTAAAAGTTAGTTAGATTTTTTTTATATAGTTTTAGAACACACTTTGAAAATAATAATAATAATAATAATAAAACGTGTTTGATATCATTATTTTTTAAATAGTTTAAAATGTATTTTTAAAAAGTCATTTTTTACAACAAAAATAAAAATAAAAATTTGAAAATAGTTAAATGGTATTTTAATTCTAATTTTTAATTTTCTACGTTCTTGCTTACGTTTTGCCTAAAAAATGTTCTTGCTAACGTAATTTCATTTTTCCCTTTTGCACTATGCTTACTTAGCTTACGAGGGGGATAGGTCGTCAATAGATTTTTATATAATTTTTTGGTACATTTACTCTTTCTTATTGTTAGAATTTTTGTTAAGAAATCATTAATAATACAAAATTATTGATGATCACAGGCTTCGCAGCAGGGTTATATGAATAATATATATTTAATAAAATTTATTTTTTAGCCGGTGCTTTGAGGATATTGGTTATTATTTGCCTAAAAATATTTATGTTATTAGTTTATTGAAGGAGTAAACTTTATGAAAAAAGGTGAACGAATTTGTGGAGGAAATAGTCTTAATTAATGCATTAAATTGAATTGATATTTTTATCATCTTTCAATATTTTTTAAAGGGATCTTGCAATATAATTTATGCAAGGAAGATACTGATAATTAAGTAAATAACTTGGTATAATTTTTAATAAAATAGCACCGAGCAACTTTCTCTAATGATTGATACAATGATTTCTCTGTTTTCATTATGTAAGGTTTCGTTAAATGATAATTTTCTCCTACTTGTCAAAATTAAAATATAGATAATAAAAAAATAAATACTTATTTTGGTCTTAAAAGTATGCAATAGTAATAAATTGATTTTTGACAAAAAAAAAATTAAAATTTACTACTCAAATGTACAAAATATATGACATTAATCTTATCTTTAAATTTATAATATTATTTTAATGTTAAATTGTAATATTTTAAGATTAATTTAATAAAAAAATATTTTTAAAAATTAATTAAACATTAAATTGTAAAATTTAAAAATCAATTTATTATTAAATTTTTTGTAATTTTCAGAAATCAATTTATTATCCCACCTCACACTTTTGGAACCAAAATAAATACTTATTCTTAAAAAAAAAACACAAGATAAAACCAGATAACACATTTTAATATTTTGTATAATACATAGATTAGGATCTAAAATACTAGTCTTATCTCAATATAGAGCAAAGCTGTTCAACCATGTACCACGTGCTGGCGGACAAAATTTACTAATTTTTTTTCCTACTTCTCTCATTTACTTTCTCTCTCGCTTTTTTTTATTTTTAAAAACAGTGGAATTGCATGGGTCCCACACCAGTTATATATATGGTGCATACTGATGCAGTTGAGACTTGGGCATAAAGATTTAGAATGTGATGGAAGATATGTAATGTAACATTTTAAAAAAAATTAACTTAGTGTCAATTTTGTTTTGAAATTAACGTAGTGTCATTAAAATGTAATAAAATACTATTTTATTACACTATGTTGTACGCGCCTTTTAAAAATACGTAAATAATAAAAGTAAAATTTTCAAATGAAATATTTTATGACATAAAATTTAAAGTAAATTATATTAATATTCTCTACTGAGATTTTGTAAGATCGCACAATTTTTTTTTTCTTACACTAATTTCTTAATTATTGTAGTAAAAAAATCTCTTATCCATTATACTTGACACTCTATATATATTATTTTAATTTCCTTAATTGTGTGTCCTCTAAAAAAACTTCCTTAATCATTTGAAAATCATTATAAAAAAAATCTTATAAACCTTAAAAAAGTACAAAGGGTTTGTGCCTTTTCATTAAAACTTAGTGTGAGTATAATTTATTCTAAAATTTAGTTTCTGGCTCTAACTTTTCCTGTTTTTTCCTTTTTTTTCAATTTATATTTGGCCTGTTTGTTTTTAAGTGGCTGTTTTGTGGAAAATGGAGAAGTAAGATACACTTAAACTCGATTAGTACCAAAAGCGTCTTCAATTAATCAGTATGGCAATAATTGGAGACATTAGGTGTTGAAAAGTTTTTATATCTTATCTTCACTTACATAGTTAATCAAAGGTGGGGTTTGCAAGCCATAATATCCTTGTGTAGCCTTCAACTTTCTTTTCTTAAGAGCACAACCAAAAAAACTAAACAACAAAAGAATAAGAATTGATTACTATAGGCAAATGGCAGGGAATTACATTAATGATGCCGGCAAATGGAATATTAATGGACCTATTCCAAGTCATCACCTTGGATCTTTTTCATCTTATGTTTCCATCCAATATCCGTATGCCACACAAATTATAAGCTCTCCCTATCTTTGAGACTTTGTCCCCCACCATATTATTATTTGTTGTTTTTCATGTGTTCTTATAAATTTGCACATGGCAAGCAATGCCATGCGGAAATATCTTCTAGAGCAATACCCTTTGTAGGGAGAAAATAAATATTTTCTCCGGGAAATGGCCTCTCTCGTTTCCGAATAACTCGTTTAGTTCACAAAAATAAATTGAGAAGCATCGATATAGTTTTTATGGAAGTATTTGTTTATTATTGGCCATGCCAACCCAATTTGTGGTAGTGTCACTATCGACTCATTTCATGGGTGGCTGTGGTGTGAATATGATAACACCATGTATTTTACAGTCTACATGTACATAGATTGTAGGCTATTGGAATCGAAGGAGTTTGGTACTCTATCCTTCGACATATGCCGAACGAATGACACGACGAAAACAAATAATAAAAATATTGAATTGTTTAAATTTCAATGAGAAATTTGTCTGTCTAATATTTTGGTGTTTTCTTTTCTTTGAGAATTTTGATTTCTCTAACTTTGTTGAAGTCGTCTAAATTCGTCGTTCAAAATTTTGTCACATGTATAATATCGTCTTTTGCAAATACTAGTTGACATTGTAGATGAAATCTTTTATTTAAGGTGATTTTTTTACTCCATTTTTGTTTAAGATGATTGATACACTTGAAAGTTGATTAAATCTATTTTGTTAGATTTATTATTTTTTCGTACTTTAACTTTTTATGATTTTTACTCCTTTAACTTTTTTTTGCCTTTATTTTTAGTTTCTTAATTTTTTTCTATCTCACTTTTTAGTTTCTTAAATGGATTAAAAGTAAAAATGAAAAAAAAAACAAGAGACTAAAAATGGAAATAAAAAATTTTTATGGACTAAAACAAAAATAAAAAGTCTAGATACTAAAAATATAAATTTTAAAAAATTTATGACTAAAAAATAGTTTATTCTCTTTTTTTTCATGTCTCGTGCTCTCGTCATTAACTTTTGTTTTGTATAGTATGTTCCATTTAATCTCCAATGGATCGTTAAAATGTCAATGAAAGATAAGATGGGTATAACCAAAAACAAGTTTTACTAGACTCTACTATGGGTGTTAAGTGTTCTAACCATCGCCCAGTTTTGGTAACGAAGTTAGTCCCATACTTCGATAAAATTTTGTCCATAATTGCGTTTCGTCCTTTTCAATTACAAGAAAACATTGTAAATCGGTTAAATAATCGTCCTTTGTTTTTTGTTTTTTGTAATTTAATTATTTATATTTTAAAATTTTTAATTTGTTTATTTATTTATTTTTATTCAATTTAATCGTTTATCTTTTAAAAATTTATTTTAGTCATTTTTTTAATTTAATCTTTTAATCCATTTAAGATTAACATCATTAATCATTTAAGCATTTTTTTTGTTGAAAATGAAGTGGATGGAAAAGAGAAAATTGAATAAAAAAGTTTATTCATTAACGCAGCAATCTTGAATAGATTTTGAATAATTGAACTAAAACAATAAAAACAAGATAAATGATGAAATTGGATAAATAAAAAGATATATGATCAAATATTTTTTTTTTAAAAGTAAAGAATTAAATAGAAATAAAAAAAAGATAAATAATCATATTAAAAAATCTAAAAGATAAAAAATAAAGCTGAGTCAAAAAATAAGATAATGAATCAAATAAGTTATTTAATGTTATTAATTTAATGAAATGTGTTAAAGGTTTATTGGCAATATCATTAATACAATGAGACATATTAAAGGTTAATTGGCAATATTATCGAGATATTTAATTTGCAAGAAATTAAGCTTGATATATGATTGATTAGTCCTTAAATTATAATGTGATGATGTTTATGAGCTCAATGTTCATTAATTATGAACCAGTGTTAAGTAGTTGACTTAAAATTCAATAGAAGTAGAATTTAATGAGTTGTAGCTCAGGTGATTTAATAGTGTGCGTGACTTATAACTTTTTTTTATATCAAAGTTTGATTCCAAAAATAATTAATAGAATTGAAAACCCTTCTTGATTAATCTCCATAGTATAAAAACTCTTGATAAAAAAAAGACTTAATTTGTGAGGGCAATACAAATTACCAAAATTGTCAGATATACAAGTATAATCTCAATAATATAGGTGACAAATTAAGCTTCGCCAACGGATTGGTTTAAACAACACATAATTAAGGTAATTTCGGACTCCTAAAAGTTAAGCTCGAAAAAAATTGAGTCTATTTGGTCGTGATGGATAAGCTAAAATGGACTTACAAAATATAGACAAAAAAAGGACCCATTTAGCTAAATTTTGTTAATTAATTTGAGATTATGCAAAATTAATTGTCTTCTTTTCTTCATTTTTAGTTACATTAAATAATTGAAGGGAAAATTTTGTGGTAGATAGTAATCCTACCAAATTCCGAAATGATTGCATCCATCATAAACACTTGTGGCCTAGGGGAAAAAAATTGAGATCCCGCAATACATAACCTTGTTGGACCCAAAAGACACCTGCACAAAAAAAATAAAAAAGAGCACTGCACTAAAAAGACCCAAAAGACACTGTCACGCACGTTATTAGAGACAGGGCAACAAAAGTTTCTCGGGTTTCCTTTCCCGGCCTTGAGGAAACTAGTCATATAGACATAGCCGAAGTCGCAAAAATTGATATAGGATATAATTAATAAATTTATTTTCATAAGATTTTATTTTACCTGTTTTATATATTAATTATTTTTCGATTAAAATATTCTAAATTATCTTTTTCTTTTTTGTATAAAAATTGAAGAATATGAATATTTTTTTTAAGAATAAAATTGAAAAAATATCATAAATTTAATATTAACTAAATCAAGTAATTTTTATAATCTTAAATTTACTAAGTTAGTATCATAATTTTTTTTATAATTAAAAATGGAGGAAGTATCCTGCAGTACTTAGTTTTAAAAATAGATAGGGATGAAGCACGGGATTTTTGTGATAATACGATATCCATTGGTTTCCACGACATCCTCAAACACCCAAAATTTGACATTCTCATAGTCATGGATACTGGAGTGGTAGTAAATTCCCAAGTTCCAAGGCCCTACTTCGCTTTCTGCCTCTGAATATCAAAAGTGCACACTACAGAATCCACACCCTTTTCACCTAAAACCTCTAATTACCCTGTTGCTGCATCCAAACCATGTCTACCATCATCCTCAGAGTAGCAGGGTCGTATGATGCACTGCTTAAGCCAAGCTTTCGTACCCCCACTTGGACGAAGCTTCATAATTCCCATCTGGGTATGCAGTATGCTTATTTGAAACATGGTTTCTCTTGTTTCTTTCCTTCCTTAGTTTATAAGTTTCGTACTCCTTTTTGTCTTTATAGAAGTGAAAGGCCACTCTTATCTGCCTGAGAGTGGAGGAAGCTGTGCAATTCGAAGCATGTTGCGGGCTCCAGTTGCTGTTTCAGAACTTCCCTTAAGCCTTCAAGGGTCCAGAAGAAGGTAAATATTTTGAAACCAACCTCTGATTCAAAAGTTAGTATATGCTTATTAAAGAATGGTGTACAAGCTATAGGACTAGTGCCAAATGCTGTTGACTGTAGTGAGAGTCATTGAGATGGAGGTGTCATGGTATGACTATGTCATCAAAAGGAATGTCTAATTTTTTGGTAGTTGACTTCTCAGGAGGGATTTGAGGGAATGGAATCAATAATGCCACTTCTATATTACTTGCGGGCTATGATGGAATTGAAATTCTTTTCAGAGAAGCCACATATGTAGGCCCCGGGTTTTAGAATTACAAATCTGTTTGGCTTATCTCAAAATAATATGCAAAAGTGTGAAACTTTACAGCTATTATCTGAGAGAAGTTAGGGGAGCTTATGTTTGCCATTATTGTGGGGAATTGTGGATGAAATTTTTCAATCATGAGTTTAGGAAAGGCGGCAAATATTCTGTTAAGCTATTGTATGGATGCCCAATCTGTTTCGCACATGCATGGAATTATTGATTGGATTTAGTTGCAAGTAAAGATTTGTGCCTTGGGCGAAAAGTTCTCGATTCTTCTATTTTAAAGTAGGAATGGGGAAGGGGAAAAAAAGCGGAAAACTGGAAAAGGCTAAACATACAATTAGTTGTGAAATAAAAATTTGTAGCAATGTTCTGCTTTTCAGCTGACAACGATATCCAAGGAATTAAAGTCATGCTTGATTTCTTATAATTAAAATGAAGGTATATTAGATTCCTTATGGTAAAAATCAAATGAGTCACATCGATGGTTTGAGAGTCTTAATTTCTGCGTTGCAGACTAAACTGAGGGTTTTCAATTTACTATGCTTTATTTTGGGCAAGATGGTCAATGCTTTTCCCATCAACTCTCCGTTGGATTTTCAAGTTATTTACCTTGCATGACAGCACTAAGTTACTAGACCTCAGAACATATTGTTTTATAGAGGAATGTATAGGAGCTTAATGTGAAAAAAGCCTGGTAAATCTTGATATCCTGATTTCTATGAAATATTTGTAGTGACTGATGGAACTACAATTTCTATGAAGAAGAAATGGTATATGCTTGTATTGAAAAAAAAAAAAAACAAAAAACTCAAGCCCCCTTTCACGTTTCCAAAAGTTGCTTTTATTAATGAGTGTTGCCATGACAATTTGCAAGTGATTAATAACATATAAGCAACATCTGGTGTTGGTAAATCTTTTTTATCTATTTTCTGGTGCTTGAACATTGACTTTCACATTCTTGATTTAAAGCGATAATGACTTGTTTGTTGCTATATTTAGGAACTCTCAAATATTGTGCAATGCTACAACAGACATTTCTGGAGATATTCCTGAAAGTGCAGGTGAGCTGAGCCAGTATGAGAAAGTGATTGAAACTTTAACAACTCTTTTTCCTGTGTGGGTGAGTCCATTTCTTCTTCAGTATAGTATGTCAATTTTTTCTAATTTCTTGGTCTGTAGTTTGAGAGTTTGCTAACTTACATGAGCAGGTCGTCTTGGGCGCCATCGTCGGCATTTACAAACCAACTGCTGTAATTACTCTGATTTTTTCAGCTACGTACATGGTTGATTGGAAATATGTTGATTAACTGCTGTCAAGTTATGGCTATATTCCAGGTAACTTGGTTGGCGACAGATCTATTTAGTCTTGGATTGGGTTTCCTCATGCTCTCTATGGGCTTGACATTGACATTTGAGGATTTCAGGCGGTGTCTGCGAAATCCGTGGACTGTAAGGGACAATAACTGATATTTAAAGGAAAAAAATATTTATTTGTTTCTCCTTTTAAAATATTTTTTATTTTGTCTTTGCAGGTGGGTATAGGGTTTCTTGCACAATATTTAATTAAACCCATGCTAGGCTTTGCCATTGCAATGGTACTTTTGTTATTAACTGAGCACTTCCATGCTTCACTATCACTTTGCTTCATTTAGATCAGTTCTTGAAATGTGTTATGTCCTCTTAATTTTTATATTGCCTCCTAAGGTTGTTGTCAAGACTCAAACATTATGTCAATGGATTGAGTATTTTGTACCTAAGTTTATTTATAGTGAATTCCACATTTTATATTATCTTTTGATTAGTACTTGTTTAATTAGAGAATTAAAGATATCTTTCTGTTAAAATGAAAATGATTATATTGGCCACTTGTTGGTTGTTTGACCCTTAATTCTGTTGTCTCCAACAGCAAACTGAGACAAAGGCCATGCTATATTTCCAAGTTATTCTATATCTTCGACAAGGTTAATCCTACCAATTCTAGTGCAGTGGCAGAGTTCTTTCATGACATGATTAAATTTCCAAACCTAAGAAAAAAATTGAATTTTTAGATAAACATACAGATCCCTTGGAGCTTAACGTAAACTAATCATGTTACTTCTTGATGTCATTTATTTTTGGTATGACTCCCAGATTTAATTTCTTTGAAGGAGAATGACATAGAACCTAGCTAAGAGTGGAGGATAATTTTGGGCTGTATAATCATATAATTAATAATTTTATTTATGTGATTATCAGGGTTCCTTTTCAATTTATTATCCTTATTAAGTTATAAGATCAATGAAAATCATGGTGAAGACATTTGTAGTTTCCATGGATATGGTTGTAGGACTTAGTATAGCTATTTATTTAGGCCAAGTTTTAAATCTGAAATGGCTTGTTTTGATTACTGGTTGAAGAGACTGTAGTTCAGTGCTATTGTTGTTCTGTGTGTCGCTTATATTTACTAATCTTGGTTATCTGTCTAGAGAATTTGTGCTTTTGTAATTAAATCTTAAGGCTTGTAAGATTGATAATTTATCTTATACTAGCTGGTGTATTTTGCACCATAAGAATGTATATCATGCATAATCCTCTAACATCAATCTCTGATTCCCAGACTCTAAAACTTTCAGCTCCTCTTGCAACTGGTCTTATTTTGGTTGCATGTTGTCCTGGATGTCAGGCATCAAATGTTGCAACATTCATAGCCAAGGGAAATGTTGCACTCTCTGTTCTTATGACAACGTATGTTTAACATGCATTCCCTTGTTTGTTTGTCTTTGTATTTTATGTTCTACTCGAAGTTTTATATTTTTTCTCATAGATTCTGTTGCTTTTAAAATATTGGTCATTTCTGTAATTTATATTCATGCTTACTACTTACACTTGTAAAAGACATTGTTTAGGCTCGTGTCTTTCTTCCAATCTGTAATTTGTCATTTTTTAGTTGAAAAATCAGTCTTATATTTGGTTAAATATTGATATCATAAATAATCTAGAATTGATGAATGCATTAAAGTCAGTAATACTAATTTCTTATTTGTCATTGCCGGTAAGCTAAAAACTGAGTTTCTAATCCTTGTAGAAATTACTTTCAAAATGTGTACTTCTTATCACTTGAAAGGAGAAATAGAAGATTTTGGATTAATATGTTGCTCTAATTGTGGCTCGTGATTTTGTTCAATTTTGGCATTTCAAGGTTAGAAACTTAGAATACAATTTGAAACATGAAGAACCTGCGCACTGTCATCTATGAATGCAGAACAATTCAATGTAAAAATATCCTCTTTAAACAGCCAGAGCTGAATGGTACGAGAACAATATGCAAGTACTAAATGCTTGACATGGTTGCACTTGTGTCATGTTATCCCTAGAATAAATTATTTAGCAGCAGCAAAGTTCTCTGGTGTATATTGATGTTGTTGATTAAGAGAACTATCATTTTCAGAAATTAGGTTTCAGAAAAATTTAATGTTATTCATTCAACAGGTGTTCAACTATTGGAGCTATTATAATGACCCCACTCCTTACAAATGTTCTTGCCGGTCAACTCGTTCCAGTTGATGCTGTTGTAAGTTGTTGCTTGCCTATTTTTTGGCTTGAAAGGAATGTCAAAGAAGTCTTCATTTAAATTCTATAATACCTGCTTCCTGTTGGCAAGCTTTTAGGAAAATAAAGGATAGTTGACACTTGACAGTACTAATCATACTTTCTCCTAAGTCCTAATCAAGTGAATTTAGATACTGGATTTTGAATAGGATACCTTGTCTTTCTTCATTGCATTCTCAGTATTTTTCTGTTTCTTCTGGGATTTTCACATCATTTCTGTTGATCAAATCCTCTTGTATTTATTATTTTCACTCGTGGAGTGAAGCTGTTATCTCTTTTGCAGGGCCTGGCACTTAGTACCTTTCAGGTTGTTTTAGTCCCAACGATTGTGGGAGGTAAGAGATGAATCTTTCAAATTATATGTGAGTTGGTTGGTTTATAACATGTCTTTATTTGGTTTATGATTTCACTCGTAAAGATTAGGATGATCGTTCAAATCTTTGCTTTATCTGGCAGTTTTGGCAAATGAGCTTTTCCCCAAGTTTACTTCAAAGATAATCATGATTACTCCTTTGATAGGAGTCATTTTGACCACTCTACTTTGTGCAAGTCCAGTAAGTTGACTAAGTTCAAGAAGTGAAGTTCACCATCAGTGTTCTCTGATAGCTAGCAGTTTACTTCATTGTAAATTATCATTGGTTGTTCTAGCTTTGCATAAAAATTTGATGTGTATTAACTTTTCAGATTGGGCTAGCTTCAGACGTATTAAAAGCTCAAGGAGCACAACTAGTATTACCAGTTGTTTTCCTACATGCTGCTTCATTTGCTCTTGGTTATTGGGTTTCAAGAATATCATTTGGTGAATCCACGTCACGCACTATATCTATAGAGTGTGGGATGCAGGTAAACCTGTTCATCATACCTCAATATCTCATTGTTCTCTTAAATTGTTTTCCTAGGTTGAGTACATTTCTCACATCTGAAAAATTTGTGAATCATTCCACTTTTCCTTATTCATGTTGCTTTTGTGGATTATGTATCAATTCATCTGGAATTGGCAGCTTAGCATACAGAAATGCATCCATTCATAGCGTATATAAATGAGTTGGGAAATGATTCTGTTCTTGATATAATCTGATTATGTAGAAGGTATTTGAGATCTCATACCAAGAGAAGCCTGAAACCCACCACTAGTTGGACTGTTCGATTGAGGATAGGTGTGCCTCGTATCTTTAGGCCAAACATAATGGTTTCTAAAGTTCACACTCAATAAATAGGCGTGCCTCGTATCTTTGGTCATGTCAGGTCACACCTAGAGCTTATTGATATTTCTTGAGTTCTTAACCAACTTTTCGACTCCTGAGTGAGTATGTTCTCAGATGTGAACACCAGTGTTTCTTTGTGTTTGTCTATATCAAATTGCAGAAAATGGACATTAAATCACACATGTGGACTTTCCAGATCTTGAGTAGTATAGTGCTTTAGGAGAGAACAAAAATGATCAGATCTATAGATTAATAATGTGTATGACCTTGAATTGTGTTTCTGGTGAAGGGTTGAGCAGTGTCAGTGATACACATTTGTATTCTCAATGCATGTTTAAACTTGTACTATGCTTCACTGTCTCTTATCAAAACCAAGTAAGTAGCTCCTCCAAGTAATGTTTTATGCTTGATCATTTTGTCTAACCTTATACATTTACCTTTTTCTGCAGAGCTCTGCATTTGGATTTTTGCTTGCTCAGAAGCACTTTACAAACCCTCTTGTAGCTGTTCCTTCTGCTGTTAGTGTTGTCTGCATGGCGGTAAGATAGGATATTTATCATGCCCTTAAGACTTTTTTTTTTTCTTTTTCTTGTAGAAGGATTTGGAAATCTCGATCAATCTTTCTCCGTTTTCATGCAGCTTGGTGGGAGTTCTCTTGCCGTGTTTTGGATGAACAGACCAATTCCCCTTGATGACAAAGATGACTTCAAGGAATGAAAATCATTGTCTAACTTCTATGCATTGCCTACCTTAATTAATAATTTTATTCCCCCCTCATTATTTTGTAGGACATTTGGTTTTTATTAGTTGTTTGAGA